>CAEFZY010079334.1:0-14222 GCA_903066815.1 Brachyrhaphis roseni
TAACAAAATCCTTCTGTGGTTACAGAAAAATTCCTTTAAAGCAATCCTTCCTGTAAAACAACTTCATGATTATTGTTGCAGGCTCTAATGAAACAGTCTCGGTTCTCTCCTAGTGGCTTAGTAGCAGCAGACATGATTCCAGACAGCTCCGAGGTTTACAACTCGCCCCATGCTGCGTCACAACAGATAAAACGAAGCTCTACTGGCTCAGTTTAGATATATGTGTGCGAGAGAGTTGGTGTGGATTTCTCTTGCTGAGGAAAAAAGAGGCGATTTTAGTGAGACTATCAGTGGCATAAAACAGCTGAACCTTCTGGGGCAAAGTGGAAATATGCAGTGACTTTCAGCTGTTGCGTCACCTCAGCGTGGCAGCATCTGAGCGTGCGTTTTCTTCGCTGTTTTTAGCATTTGTGAGAGCGCACGCAGAGCTCGGGCGCATTTCAAACATGCGTTTGCATGTTTTTGTTGCGTGTGCACTCCAGCGTGTGATTCTATGTGTGCAAGCAGACATGACTGTAACGCACACTCCTCCATGCAGGCGGCTGATTCTGTACTTTCAGGCTTCTGTGAGTTCTGAAGAGGATATGATATTTGATGTGGAACAGGTCCTCACATGTGGGCAAATATCACACTGCCCATTACGGAAAAACTTCACTGTGGCAACCTTACTCTGGTGTAAATAAGAGTTCATATGCGCCATATGTTGCATCTTTCCCCCTTAAACATATTGCGTTGTACTGTGACCAAACATCTCTACATTGATCAAGGATCATCGTTTGACTCGTCTTATGGATTTTAGTAAGGTGTAACTTGGTTCAAGTGTTCTCCTTCAACCTTTCCTTTCTTTTTTCTAATCAGCCGGTTGAGTCTGAGGTGGAGTTCTTTGTGGGTTTTCTTTCTTGTAGTTTCTCTGAACATTGTCTGACTTTTTGGTGAATTTGCTAGTACGTCCATTAATTAGTTAATTAGTAGCTGTTTTAAATGTTTCTACTTAACACCGTAAAGTGACTATAAATTCTCTTTCATGGCCATATGACCCTTCAGACTCTGTTTCTTTAACATGATTACAGATGTCTTTCCTCCTTGACATTGTGCTAACACACACCTGCATGCATCAGTCCTGATTATGTATAATCACCTTGGTGATTATCAATTATTCAGTTTCTTGAATAAACAGGACTTGACTATTAGACATAGCTGTTTATAGCTAGTTATATTGGCAATTATTAAAACTAGTTTTCCATTTCCGTAAATAGAATTGAAATATTATTCAACAATGTCTGCTGTCTCCAAGATAATGCATGCATACATAAACTTTTTAATGTATTCTGTCCAATTGTGCAAGAACTACATCCAAGCGATCCCCAAGGTGTTTTCCCAAATGTTGGTTTGCCTCCGTTTGCCAACATTTCCCATCCATCTGGCTCTGTGTGTGCGCGAGCGTGTGTGTTGAGAAAACAGTTCATAAGTTCAAACATAAAGTCAGACTCTGGCAGTATCTCTATGTGCTTACATTCATTGTGAATCTCTGTTTAGGACATGAATGTCATCTTTTATTAAAAACTTGAGATCATGTAGCTTGTTTTTGGATTTAAAAGCCTTTTCAGCATAAAAATGAGATCCAGTGCAGGCATACATTTTCTGTATGCATGCAATCATCTGGTGATAGATCATATCTTTCTAAGTGTGCTCTGCTATGCTACATGAGAATGAGCAGAGGCAATTTCTTTTGTCAAACTACACATAATCCAGTAATAATTCAAGGGGTATTTTTGTGTCAAACCACAACGGCGTTTAGGATTTCTTTGATTAATTCCTTCCTGTCTGTCCCTAAGTAGATAATGGGGTGGGTAAATCCCCGTGCAAGTGATCCAGCTTTTAAAAGACTTCTTTACTTGAGTATTAAGGTGTCACATAGCCACTGTGTTCAATATTCTTTAATGACTATTTCCACCTTGAAACTGAGAAGCAAACAGGTTTTTTTCTGCCTTATTAGGCCCTTAAACAAGCATGAAATGGGATAAAAACAGACGGACAGAACAGCAATCACACAGTCTGGTCCTTGCTGTGTGCTTATTGAGGTCCAAACAAGTTAAATGTCTTTCAAAGAATTAATTAACACTAGTCGCAAAATGTAGTGACGTGAGGGATTTGGTTCCTTTTTTATTTTTTTTTAAAAGGACAGAGGTCCAGAATTAAAACACCCATTGCCAATTCACTGACACCTACCACAGAATGTCATTGTTAAATTATTTTACTGGACGATAACTTGTGATCAACAATGATGTTGTTTTGAAACCATTTTCAAGTAGTGTATTGATAATGGCATTATAATGCATGTTTGGCCCCTCGCATTTTGTCGAGAACAGTTAATGTTAAAACTGGAAGGTATTTTGAATATCCAAAATAAAATATGACAAACAAAAATAATAGATATAATGGAAATAAAAGCCACTTATAATCGAAAATATCTATTGTTTTTTTGTAAACAAAATTGCTGTAGCTTTTGATTATTAATATTCAAAAAATGTTAAATGCAGCTCAATCTGATTTATCATGCAATTAACTGATTAATTGCAACAAACACCCCACACCAATGCAAAAGAAACCCAGACCACGTTCTGTACTTTGCATGTGAAGCTTTTTCTACTAGGCTTTGTCCTTCCACTCAATTTTCCACCTTTGTGCATCTATACAGATTACAAAGGAAATGTCTTTTTGTGGCAAACTCTCTCTGTAGATGGTGTCAGTGAGTCTCTGTTAGGACATCTATCAAAATAGCAATCTTCTCTACTAGTTTGTAACAGCATAATATTTCTCCACTGCAAATAGTAATTTTAATATACTAAAATGTACCTGCTCCTCTCAATGATGCACACTTAGGATTGTTTTTTTTACATCTGTGTCATTCTGTCTCAGATTTTTATTCTAGTGTGTGCATATTTATGAGTCAGAAATGCTTTGGGGATGGTGTTTGTGTTGGATATCGAATTAATTGGCAAAATGAGGCCATCTGATTCTCAACAAAAATGTAAACTGTGTTTCTAGTTCATATTTGCCTCTCTTCCCCATTATTGTTTAAAGTCATCACAAAAAGCAAATAACAGAGATAAACAAGACTGTAAATAATGATGTTCTTCATTCTTTAAAGGTTTCATTTAACCCTGTTAGCAGTGGATCTCATATTTTCATTTTATACTACCAAAATGAAGGATGTGTAGAAAAAAACAGAACTGGACCTAGAACTGAGTCCTGCAGAACACCATATTTCACTCTATTAACAGATCCATCACTCACATTTACAAAATGCAATGTGTCACATAGATACGACTGAAACTACATTATCTGATCCTGATGATACACTCAAGGCTGTGTGACAATGTGAGATATTTTTGAACCAAACGGCTTTAATACTGTAATTCACTTTGAAGCTGCACTGAAACACCAGGCGGGTTCACTTTTGCTTCAGAAATGCTTTTTAGAGATTGACCAGAGAAATTAATGCGATTAAGAAGCTTGTTAAAATATTTTTATAAAATGTTGAGCTTGCATAGAGTCCCACATAAAGCTGCAATGTTAGAAAAGAGAAATTTATATAACTCTGAAACGAGGTTTTCTAAAACGTTTATATGAAAACTCTAAGACTTGTTGTTTTGAGTGTCGGAAACTCAAAGTAGATGCCAACATGTGCATATCTATCGGGCAACAGAAACAAGTGATAATAGGTTTAAGTTTCGAACAATGTTCTACGAAAGCAGGCGCATGGCTTTGCGGTTGAAGTGCCTCAGGGGAACACATTTATTTTGAGCTTGGAATAATCTCTTTTGGATCTAATTGCATCTATTTGTCTGATCTTACTGCAACACAATACTGTCTGTGGGCTGACATGTACGCCATGGCATGTCTATGAATACAGACTCTCCCACATGTGAAAGGTGAAGTTAGTAAGTGGATTTTTTCCATGCTTCTTTTATTTAAATGTGATCAGTTGTTGGATGGCTTCTTCCCGTATCTTAATCCACCAGGTTAAAATGCTCAATCATCGCAAACTCGCTTCTTGAATATATGACGGTAGGTTCCCTGTATCCAGTGACCAGCAGTCAATGCACCAGTCAATTCTGCAGAGCACATCAGGAATGGGTTGGAACCGGAGATTTAGATCATGAATTTACAGTCGATAAATCTGCAGCAACTGTATGATGTTATCTAAATCAGGGCCAAAATCACTAAGACTGTTTGAAAAACTGAAGGATTAGGACTGTTCTGGAGGTGAAAGAAGGTCCAACTCATTACTGGTAAACTGTATTTATGTCATTGAGAATAAGTTATGGTTTTTATTTGGTTTTAGCTTTATGTTTTATACATCAATCTATTATATTTGAATCCTTGTTTATTCTTTGTGTAAAGCACTGAGGATTACAACTATGCTTGAAAAGGGCAATTAAAATAAAGTTTTGTCAGGTTTCCTTTCCAAATCAGGACCTACATTTTGTTAAAACAAATAATTGAAAGCCAAAATAAAGCACTGGAAATGTGCTGTACTGTTTTCCTTTTTCACAAAGAAACCTATGTTCTGAGTCGAGGCCTTTGCTCTCCGTGCGTTCATGCCCCTTCAATGTCTTTACAACAACTATTCCTACGTATATTTCAGACTAAAAGCCCTCTCTGGCAGGAACTTGAATTTTGTCCCAACAATGGGTGGAAAGATTATAATATGGAACAGATGCAGCAGAGTCTACTTGTACTTCTCAAAATAAGGATTTGCATCAAGAGGAGCAAAACTTCCCTAAACAATGACTTAAGTGCTGTGTGCTAAGTGCATGTAAACTGAACCATTACATTAACGGAAGAAAGGAGTACTGGGAAAAAAATTATATTTTCGTCTGATTTTACTTGCTACCTGCAAAGAGGTTTTGCAAAAAAAAAAAAATATATAAAAAATTATTTTCCAATATAAGATTAATTGACATGAGAGACCCTTAATGGTTACTTAAGGAGCCTAAACAGAGTCCCTTTATGTGACTTGGCGACCATGACATCATGCAGAGTGACCGCAATAGCCATCAAAACCTTAAGTAGTGGAATGGACTTCATGACTCCCGCGCAGGAATAGACTGAGCTCTATTGGTTTCATTCTTTTGAATATTTTCTGTTTTTGTCTCCTAGCGACTCCCGTCTGAACAAGTCGCCTTTGGAGCTGAAACATGACATCACCGCCGCCGCTCATTTATAACTTATTAAGTGCGCGTTCCATTTTCTTGTAAAACATTTACACCTTTTTTCTGCATCGGCGTTTATGTTGCGTCCAAATCCAGAAACAGTCACACTTTGTATGTATTTTTCATTTTTTTTTTGAAGGCAAACTGGGAAACTGAGAAACAACAGGGGCCCGTTGTTGGTTTAGGATCCTCGGGGAGATTTCAGAACCGAAGCGCAGAAGCCAAAGGGGTACTGGTTTAAGCCGCAAAATGGAAAGTTGGACCCTGCAGTGGTCTGATAATAAAGGACTCCTTTTTCAGCAAAAGACAACAGCCAGACAACTCCTGCTATTGTAAGTGGAAGTGTGAAATGTGTTCCAACCCCAACACATAATCCCTTCCAGCTGCACAAAAAAAGTTGTGGCGTCTCTGATAGAAAAGGATGGTCTGTACTGTCGGTGTGTTGAACCCTGAGGACCAAACCGCTGAAGAGTCTGATCAGAAAGAGCCCTGTTGTGGCCTGCGAAGCCTTAAAACCACATGCTAAAGCTTGAATCCTGCAGATCTCCTCGTCCTTTACCTCCACAAACAAAGACCAGAGTTCTGAAAGCAAACCCACAGACCCTCCATGCATTTTGAGTGACAGTAAAACTCAGTCAATATGTGGCCTCTTTGCAAAAATATGTAGTTTCCTTTCTGATCTCCTTCATTAAAACCAAGGAGGCAACCAGAACGCAGTCATCAGCCATGAGAAACCTACAAGGTTCTTCCTGAAAAGTTAAAAAGGACAGCTCAGGACAGATGAGAAGCATGGCTGTTTTAGATATAAGAACTGACTGGCTTTAGATGTGGTTTGGTTTTTGAAACATGCAAAACTGCTGAAAGAACAGAAGATTTAGTCATCTTGTCCCCGCTTTCATCAAGAAATCTTGTGGATATTTGATGTTATGCCTCACTTATTTTTATTATTACCATATTTAGGAGAAAATGAAGCAGGTTCCAGTAAGAAACTGAGTGTTTTACTGGGATTTTAAACCCTATTACATGCTTTTGTACTTGAAAAAAAGCACTTGATTGCGATTCATGTTGAGAAGAAGCTTCTTGAGGGCAGCAAGAAGTAAAGGAGGGACGGTGCACAGCACGATATATGCCTGGTAAATCATCAAAATTAAAGTATATGCCTGTAAAATGTGTGTGGTTAGCAAAGGCAGGGCAGTTAAATACAGTAGAGGCTGAGCTGAGCAGTGACCTCGTTCCAGTTAAGTGCTCTTGAAAAAGGCTAGTCAGCCAAGTGTTAAGAGCAAGCGGCATACGCCGTCTGACTCAAATCACGTCTCATCAGAGGTGCCGCGCCTCGCGACCACAGGGCAACACCACCGTTTTTGACCTCTGAGCCCATCCAACTGCTGATCTCCACCCTTCTGCAGCAACAGTCAGAAGCTGACAGGGTCTCAGCTAAGCAAACAGGGACTGGTGAGCACCTGTAAGGCACGGGGGTCACGCATCTTTGGAAGGGGCTCAAAACAAGCACTTGTTGTGATACTTTTGGAGGAACAACTGAAGTAGCTGTAGGATATTTTCAGTATTTAACTATTTTTTAGTCATGTTTATTTAATTAAAGAAATTTGCCAAATGTTAAAATTAAGACCAGTGACAGATGAAGCAAACAACACCGGTTAACTCCTGACATTGTGGGATTGTGGGTGGGATATATCAGGTAGGAAGGGAAATTTTTTTTGTCAAAGTGAATGAGTTAAAAGCAGGAAAAAGTGTAAAGATTTGAGTGAATTTGCCAAGGACCAAGTTGTGTTCTGTGGGGTGTTCCATGTCTGCAGTGGTCAGTATCTATCAAAAGGTTTGGTCTGTCAAGGAGTTTCTCAAATTCCTTGAGAGGTTAATGCTGCTTCTCATAGCAGTGCACTGTCTGCCAGGTCAATCTACCATAAAGGACTGATTGATGACGTGTGTTAGCACTGGTTGACATTGTGGCCAGTTCCTCTAGATTCCCCAGAGAACACCAGATTCTTGGTCATCACTCTGATCAAGGCCCTTCTTCTTCGATTGCTTAGACTAGTCAGGCACTCAGTTCTAGGGATGATCTCAGTTATCGCAGCTAAATGTCCAATCTTCCCGTTTCAGAAGCTGAAAATAATAATGATAATTAAAAATATATATTTTTTTCAACTGAAGATCAGAAATAACATACCATTTAAGTCTCGCTTTATTCCATCTCACAGAAGACACAGCAAGACGTTTTCTGTGTCGGTTCAACATGAGTGAAGAAAAATAAAAAATACTACAAAAACCTTTCACCAGTGTCATCAACAAACTAATGCTCTCCCTACCATTATGTTTCAAACAGGTGACAAAGTACACAAGCAAGACACATTCCTCCCTAAAGAGTCCTTGAAGTACATACAGTACAGTCAGCAACCTTTAACTTTAAATAATGAGATTTACAAAATATATTTTAAACATTAACCATGCTTTCTTGTTTTTAAGGGAATACCTTAAATATTCAAAAGAAAATAAAGCTTGACAGGTTGAAATCCCTCAGTGCAATGATGCTTGACATGCCACTGGCTGGAGTTTGCAAACTAGACAATCCAAAAACGCCTTTCATTTTCCTTGGTGATGATTGGAAGACCACAAATATTAGCTTCTGTTTTAATGCTAGTATAGTTTCCACTGTGCATGTTTATGCATGTTAAGGTATATTTGGTATTTAAACTGTTAAAATAATTAGTAATTAGAGTTTTTATAGCGTCTCAGGTATTTGTGTACTTTAGCTATTCATGGGTGGTAGCGACATTTTGCATTTAAGTCTCAGGCAAACATCATTAGGAAGCCATAATCCGATCCCCAAAAGTCGCAGATTGGATGTTTCGAATTTTCTTTTGCGTGCCACTGAAGGAACATTGCATACGCCTCCATCAGGGATTCAAATGAGACAGATAAACCCAAATTCACCCCTTTCCAAAACACTTCTAACCTGAAAGCCTAAAGTATGGTACTACAGTACATGAAGAGGAGCCCAAAGAAAAGTTCTGGGAATAAAAAGAAAAGAAGAATCAGAACAAAGAGGATGGGGAGAAGGACGGGAGCTTTCTAGCTATGAAAAATATCATCCGTTTTCATAAAGTGGCCCTAATCCCCTCCTAACTCTATTACATGTGGGACGCGTTCCTTATGAAGGTGCAGATGAGCTGAACAACAGAGAGAGAGGGGAAGGGAGCCCATCCCTAAATAGCAGCGCATTGTCGGGATTCTTTAACTCAATTATCAATAAACACAAAAAAGGTCTAGCGAATGCATTTTGTGGGGAGAAACAATTTTAATTTCAGATATGGGTCCAGACTGAAACTGGGACACTGGAAGCTTTGATGTCTTAATTGTGCAAGTGTGTGTGTGGCGGGTGTGCGTGTGTGTTGTTAATGCCAAGGAGCCTTTTTGATGGAACACAAGAGACAGAGCAGGAAAAAATGGGAAAATTGAAACGATGTGACAAAAAAATAATTAAAAAAAGAAATAACAAAAAGGGCAAAAGGGAGAAAAGAGCTTAGACAAAAAGAAAAAGAGAGAAAACCAGTGGGAGAAAGTGACATGGATGCTTTAGTAATAAAAGCACAGAGCTGAAGCTGGTGTTTTTGAATAGGCCTTCATTGACTGTGCCACGGGGTCAAAGCGGGGCCTCTGTGGAAAATTGTATAATGGTGTATGCATCTGAGTGTGCAAGTCTTAAGGGTCTCTGATTTGCACTTATGGGATGTTTGAGTGCAGTTTGTAAGACATGAAACATGACCGGTTTGTCTGCTTGGTTTATAGGGCAGCTGTGTTGGCCTGTGATTTAGGAAAACCATAGTGGTGGCTGCTAAACATTGATCTTTCTGGTTTCGCAAGGTGTAATTAAACTCGAAACAAGCTAAAGGCAAGTATTTTAAGAAAACATGCTTATTTGATGTGTTGCTGAAAGCTAACCCCGAAAGAAATATGGGTATTTTCCCCTGATCCTGACTTCTAACAAATTTTCCTTTTTGAAAAACCACAATTTATCAGAAATGTATAATTTAGAACAAAAGTGGTGAAATTAAAATGCATTTTTGCCACTTTGTACAAGTATTTTAGTGTTTGAAATGGGTTTATCTAAATCTGATTTAAAAGAGTATTGCAGTATTTGAAGAATTTAGAAACTAAAAGTAAAATATTTAGCTGTACAAAACAATATTTCACTGTATTTTACAGAAATCTAAATCACATTTGGTCACTTGTAACTCACAATACTAAATATCTAGAGTAGTTAAACCTGCACACTGAGTACATGTTTATTGTAACAAGGCTTGAAATATTTGTTATTTTTATGAAAACACGCAAAAAAGGAATTTTCCACAAGTTTTGGCAGTAGGGCCATTTACACTGAGAGAGCTGTAAAAGATGCAATAGTTAATAAATTTCTATTTTCTCAATTTGTAACTGGAACAACTTCACATGATTCCTCCACTGCTTTCTTTCTCTCCCTTCCTCTTTTTTTTTTTTTTTTTTTTTTAGCATGTTTTAACAGCTTTATCCAGTGTTCAGCAAACTAAACATAATAAATATCATAAATCTTTTCATGTCAATGTGTTTTCTAACGTGAGTTAAAAGTTATTAAAAGCTAAAACTGTTGAAAGCTCTGTAAAAATGTTAGTCTTTGTTTGGCTGGACCTGAACCATGAAGCGTCATTGTTCCCAAAATGTCTCAGTCACACTTATGTCATACTCGAATTTAGAGACAACCAATCATTTTAAAAGAAAGCAAGGTTTACATAAGAAAATAACTAAATGAGCTGCTTTTGATTAGGTGGTTTTGGGTCACTTGTGCGGTCACCGTCAGAGACTCCAGAAACACTAAATAAAAACGTCTCATAAACAGAGTGGCTAAAACCAAACAAGTAATCCTGCTGCAATTTCCTAACCCGGCCTCATCCAACAGAGCTGTTCTGGTTCAAAACTTGTGCCGAAATTAGATCTGATTATTTTAGTTTCCAAAAACTATAGTCCGGAGAAAGACCTGTTGTATGAGAGGTTGCTGTGTGGTTGTATATGAAGAAAAACTGATGGTGTTTGCATGAAGACAACCTGAATGAGCCAAATTACAAACAACATTAAATGACAATTTTCTAGGGCTAAAAAGGCTTAATAAATCCTACACTTGCTATTATGATAAAGAAGCTTCCATCATTCTCATCAGCATCTAGAGCGCTGTTGCTTGTATGAGGTGCAGGCATCCACTGCAGTCAGACTCTAAGATGCCTAATATACATAATATGTTAGAGGTATGCAAAGTGGAAATTCATGACACAGCCAAAAAAAATACTGCAGTAGTAGTCGATTTCTATCCCAACAATGAGCACAACCCCCCCAAATTCCTCTATCACTGAACTAAAACAATCTTTTTTAAACATTATCGGTCTGGTTTGTTCTCAAAAAGAATGCCATAATTGTGCCAAACACAAACCCAATAAAGATGAAGTAGGTGTGGATAGACGGGGTCAAATTTATTCACCAAAAACAAAAGGTATTCTTAGAGTTTCGAGTTTAAAGTGCCTCATAGATCGGGTAAGAAGTCTCCATCACATTTACATACAAACATCTTAACAGTATGCAGCACTTCTATTATATAATGTAATAGTAAACCTTGAAGTATTTGATGTTTAATCACAACAAAACAAAACCAAACATTTATGTGACAGACCAACGCAAAGTAGAGAAGGATTTGGAAAGGGGAAGACAATGACTTGTAGAGTTACTTTTCATTGCATTGCAGCTACGGCTGCCAATGTTTTGTGATATGTTTCTAGCTGCTCTGTTGGATCAGATTTAGAGTATTATCACAGATTTTCAATGAATTGTTGAATTAATTCAACAATTCATGTTGTGTGAGAAGACAATTACGGCAAACTGAATAAAATGCCAAATATGAGCAGAATTTGATTTGTTTTGATGTATCGAATTAAAGCTGGCTAAAAACGTATACACACCACATTTAGTTTTAGATCTTATCACAAAATCGCAATAAAGCTGCACTGAAATTTGTGGTTACAATGTCGCAAAATGTGGGAAAAGTTCAAAGTGCGTATACGCAAAACACAGATTGTTTATGTCTGCCTGAGGCCTCACCTGTGGGCTGATGCTGGGGCCGTAGCCCATTCCAGGTGAGTTCATGGAGTGCGGCCCCATGGGTGAGCTAATGACTGAGAAGGGTGAGGTGAGGCCGTTCATTGGTGAACTCAGGGTGCTGATGGGAGAATGGAGAGAGCCAGAGGGTCCCATGGAGGTGGGGCTCAGCAAAGAGGGATGCATTCCACGATGGGAAGTAGGAGAGCCTAAAGGTGAGGAGGTCATCTGTCCTGAAGAATCTGGTTGGAAAAAAAAGAGAGAAGGATTATTAATGAACATCAAAGAATCAGCAGCATTTTGGTTTTGAGGTTTTATAAGCCCCACAGCTCCATAAATGTATATTTTCCCATGAAACCTTAATGATCTGTTTTCAAGAGCACCCTCAGAAGATAATTACAGCTTTTCTTGACCACAGCTGTTAGCACCAAAAGTCTAGCACATCTGCTAAAGTGTGAAAGCAGGTGTCAAATCTGGGCACTGTCCAGGAAAAAACTGACAATTTAGCAAAAAAAACAAAAAACAAAAAAAAAAAAACCCACCTCAAACTATTTCAACAGGATTAGTTCAGAGAGGAAAAAAAGAGCTCAAGCTAACACGAGGCCCAAAAGGGAATTGGCGATGTCGACACAGTCTCTCTGGTTCTGTCCCTCAAACTTCAAAAGTGCTTCCCTCAGGAATGCAGGAGGTCAGTATGCAGAATAAACCTACTGTATAATGCATGCGGCCGATGAGTGGGGTAGTAAACTTGAAAAAAACATGACCTTGCAGCACAGCCCAGGAGAAAACCTGCAGCGGGGTTGTAAGTCACAGACGGCAATGAAGCTAAGGTCGTGTATGCAAGAGCTCATCTGACTTCAAAAACCAGACTTTTCTTTGACTTAGGCTTTACTGAGCTGTCATCACAGAGATCTAAGACAGACAGAAACATGAGCAAAAACACATTGATAATGAGAGTTTTGGAACAGGGTTTAAAACCATGTTGATAGAAACGCTTTTTTTTTTTCAGTGCTGCAGTTTCCTGAACTACAATCTTTACTTCCATTCTCCATAAAATTACTTAAAGCAATTTACTTGTAATGTTAATCTTGCAGAAAAATAAATATTTTATTTATTGATGTTTTGTTTAAATTTTGAGGAGTAATAACAACAACAATTAAATTTTATTTGAGACATCCAGTGACAGTGAGAAAGCTAATCTTTTTCTGAAAAAGCTGCTCACATGTGAAACATTTTTTCAGTCAGGCGATAAAAAACCCCCAAAATGCTAATTTAAATAACACCACTTTTAATTCTTATATTATTACACATAAGCCTTTTAACACTAGCATACACTATTTAATCCCTAAACGATGTACGTGTGTGCCACTGAAACAGAAACACATTTCCTCCAAGATGGCTCCAACGATCCAAAAATAACAATGCTTAATCTCCTGCTGCATTATTTTGTCTGCACTGATGAGGTTAAACTCACCTTCTAGAAGATTTAAACTGAAATTGAAACTGATAGCATGACCTATTTTCTGATTAATTTGATTCGCAATCATCTGGTCACCTTGAGTTTATAATAGAGAACTATTTCTTCTTCAAATGGTCAGTAAAATCTTGTATATTAACCCAAAAGTGATATACTTCATCCAGGTGCAGCAGAACACTGTGAATTCCACACCCTTGACACAATAATAAAGCCATATTCAGGACAAAAGAACAGGAAAAGTGACCCGTGTACTTCAAAAGTTGTTGCAGGACATAAGGTTTCAACGATTCCTCATGTTCAGAACTATGTTAACGTGCTTTTCAATATGCAGGCAGATGTGGAAAGACAGGAAACAGCTACTCACAAGAAAAATCTGAATAATCTAAAACTGATAGATTTATAATGACCATTGAATATAACTGGCCGAGAAAGCTGCAGCTGTTGCATCTGTGTCATAAACATATGGGTAGCATTTCTATCATACTCACATGTGTAATAATTTAGTGGCTTCTCCAGCTTCACTCACCAGAACAAAAGAAAAAAATAAAACAGTGGATCTATCCTATGTCTCCTGCCTGATCCATGTGTCGTATGAATACATAGACACAATCACAATAAGTGGAAAAAAAACAAAACAAAACATCCCTAATGGCTAACAACTGCTCTGCACATTCACAAATTAGTTCAGTCTATAATCTCCAGACTGATACATCATGGACTTCTATCTATCTGATTACTTTTTCTACTGTTTCTAGAATGTGCCCGCCCACATAATTCCTGAAAAACACTAAATAAATAGAAAAAAGGCTCTTCCTGAACCAGCAATTCCCACAGCTGTTCCTCCAATTGGGTTTTAATTCAGGCAGCTAAAGCAAGCTGTGGTATTAGGGTTGCCAATCCACCATTGTATGGCTCAGCAGGAGATGGTGTGTGTATGTGTGTGTGTGTGAAGAGCTGGGGAGTGGGAGGGCTTAACTGACAGCAAGGCTCCACCTGAAGGGGGATGACAGAGACGAGATGGGAGGTAAAGCCGGCTGCTTATGTCTCTTTCTCTTCCATTCATCCTTTATGTTTGTCTTTTCTGCTTACTTCATTGATTAAAGAACTTTTCTGGGTGACATTATGTTACAATGTGATACAATTTGGTGTGGATTATCTAGTTTGGTAAAACCTCCCAGTTCAGAAAGCTTTCTCAAAGCAAAATGTGCTTGCGTGCTCTTGTGTGTGTCTTGTTAGAGATGGGTAAACGGTGTCGGATTACAGCTGGATATAAAGGACTCTGTCCTAATCCTTGAAAAACTACACATTTTTTCTCATCTCCAAATTCCCCTTTTTTTCTGAATGAAACATCTAGAGTTGTCTGGATAATATATATATATATATATATATATATA
>CAEFZY010079335.1:0-79933 GCA_903066815.1 Brachyrhaphis roseni
ATATGGGTATCATTAACTGTGCTGATGCACATATTTTTTCATGGTGAAGCAGACATCCCACAGTAAAGACATACCTACAGTTCTGACAGGTTTTGACAAAGTAAGTAGTCATATCATTAATATTTTGTTGTTGCAATTTTTTTTGTTGTTGTCTTGCTAAACTGAGATGTGTGTTAAATAAAACCAAAGGAACTTTTGTGTTTCTCTTTGCTGGTGGATTCGTAGTTTTGTTTTATTTTTATAAACATGAAAAGGAAAACGAAACAAAAAAAGAGAAAGCTTGCATCTTCATGTAATATTTTGTATTTAAAACAAAACAAAATTACCACGTGATGTTCAGGTTTCTACTAATGGATTCTTATGAAAGTATATAATTCCTAAAACATGCACAGACCAGAGAGGGCAAGTTGCTGTTTATGTTGTGCACTGTCACTAATTTTACACTTCTTATTGGGATAAACAAGTCGTTTAGGTTCAAATTTGAGGCGCATAATAACATCAAATCCTCCGAGAAAAAAAAAAGAGAGAGAGAGAGAAAAAAGTTGGGGAACACGTGGATGCTAAATCATTAAAGTGTGGCTGTCTGTCTGCGTGTGTGCGTGGAGTTCATCCCTCTCATAAGCCCCCATCGCGACCTCTCCCTGACCCCGCTCACCCTTTCCAACCCTGGGCCCCTGTCACTTTAAAATTTACTGCGGAGCAGAGTCTCTTCCGATGGTTGTGGTGGTGGGGAGGCACACGAGAACGGGGGGTGGGGGGGGGGGTGCACAGACAGACCCCCGCGAACCGATTTGACTCTCGTGGGGGAAAGGATGGAGACTGAGGCGCGGGATCCCTCTTTATCTGAGCGGAATCAGAAACATCGCGCAAATTGTCCGCCTGCCGAAATCTCCCCCTGCTGTCACACAGACGACACATCCCGAGCTGTCTGAGGAAGAGAGAGGGGAAGAGGTAAAGGGGGTGGGTGGGTGCGTGGGGGGTGGGGGGGTGAGGAGGAAGAGAAAAATGAAAAGTTGAATGGCTTACTGAAGGACACCTGGGCGCGTCAGGACAGGAGGGGTGACAAGAGGCGAGGACGAGTCGAGCAGAAGCGCGCAGAGCAGACACAGTGAAAAGTTGGCAGCGGACTGATGCGCCGGATGGGTTTTAGTTCCGTCCCACGATGTCTGTAGGACAGTGAGAGGAGAGCAGCGCCGTCTGGATTTACTCCTCAGCCGAGCGCGAGCGGCGCGGCGACCGAGAGCGCAGCGGCGGAGACTCCCGAAGCTCGGAGAACTGAGACACCGCGATGCCACAAAGCTGGCGAAGCGACCGCAGCAACAACAAGTTCTAGTTTATTTTTATTATTTTTAATACTTACATCAAACTTTTTGTGTTTGCTTTTTTAAAATTTTATTATTATTTTATTTTTATTGTTTTATTTTTTTTGTTGTTGTTGTTTTTTTTTTTTTTTTTACTTTTTCGGAGTTTTAATCACCCAAGAGGCTGGAACACGAGTTTGAACGGTAAGGTGATTGATAATTGTACTCAAATAAAATCTTATTTTTCCTGCACTGATTATTTAAATTAAACCACGGTTTATTTGCTCGTTGACTATTTAAAACTTAAAGTTTTATGACTTCATTTAAAACGCGCAGGATCCACTCTTCATTCCCGATTAAATATATATATTTATTTATTCAGTCGAAGACTAACACAAAGGCACTGAGGCAGATTTGTGACCCTGGAAGAGATTCTGTTTTGCATCCTAACAATCGGCTTGTCTTCATAACTCTTATCACTCGGCGGCTTCCTCCAATTGATTTGCTTCCCTGCAAAAGTTTACAACCGCTCTGTCGAAACCAGCAGCATTTCAAAAGCAACGTTATAACATTTTATGCTGCAAAATTTAGGAGCCTAATGATTTGCTTAATCTATTTTTTTTTCTTTTCTTTTTGTAATATCAGTAAATCGTTTTCTTTAAAAGTGCACCTCTTAAAGAGCAGAACAGGATTTTTGGTATCATTTCTATTAAGATTTTTATTCTTTTAACAACTTTTGCTTTTGTTGTGAAATCAGTAAATGCAGTTCTGTAAATGAAATTTGCTAAGCATCCGCATTAGATATAATTCGAGGTGGTTTCAAGTTAAAATAATATAGACATTAAAATAAATATATTTGTATCTTTAGTGTTTTGATGAGATTGTTGCTGTATTTCGGTTTTTGGGGGGTTTTTTTTTTGTTTAATTCGTTTTGATTTTGAAACATTAAATCATTTTTACAAACTTTTTTATAACCAGCATCTCCTTTTTATTTTTTTTTTTTATTTTTTTTTTATTTATTTTTTTACTTTTCCGATTTGTTTATATTATGTTACTGAATTTCATCCCTTCAGTTGTTGTTTCAATCCATGACAACATATTAAAATATTTTCTTTAAAGTATGGAAATAAAATTAAAGCCAACATAAAAAAATGTAAATTTTTTGTATTTCATTCTTTTACTTCCTACCTGCTTTTATAATTCCTAAAATAATACTTACAGTATTTTTGTTCAGCCTTTTTGTGCAAATTTCTCAGTATACAGGAGTGTTTAGATGTGTGTTTGTGCATGTAGGGGTGGGTGTGTCGGGGTGTGTGTATGTGTGTGTGTGTGTGAGTGAGTGAGCGCTCCTAACATTTAAGTGGGATTTCTTAGTGGGAGGTATGCGGTTAGGCAGTGTTTGGACACAGTAACCTGGTCTGATACTGATCAAAGTCTAATCTCTCTCTCTTTCTTTCTCTCTCTCTCTCTCTCTTTCTCTTTCTCTTCCTTTCTCTCTCTTTCTCTCTGCAGATCTTGGATGGGTCAGGCCATGTAAAGTTCTGCCTGGATGCCAGCAAACCAGACGCAGGGAGCTGGCTGAAGCACATCCAGTTTGCCCCTGCGGCCACGCAGCATAACCTGAGAGCGTGCCAGATAGATGAGCAGGTATGTGGCAACATGTCCTCAGATGCGCCGTGTGACATGAAATCCATCTCAACAAAGTGAAAGAAACCAGAGAAGGAGAGAAAATTTAAGCGAATGACTTGTTCATGAAATCCCCAGATGATGATGTGTCTTTTGCCTGGCAAGATGAATCAGGGATTTTAAATTCCACCTTTTTTTTTTTTTTTTAACAACTCCAAAGCCATAATTTTGTATCTGCACTTTCCAACATCCAGCCTGCTGTGTGCTGTCAAATGATGTTATTGTGATGTAAGTCAGATAGTCTTATGTGCGGCTGGCACTCTTTGTCCTCACCTAACAGACAAATGCATGGACGCACACACACAGCTCTTCTTATTATCATCGCTGCATGTTTTACCTCTGTATTTGTTTGCTGCCTTCTGCCGCACAAAGACCACAGGGAACGATCAGAGGCGGCCGCCCCCGGGATGATAGTTCCGCACACTTCCTGGTCACGCAGGCGATATAAACTCTTAGATATGCCAGGAATGTCGAAGCCCTTTTGCTGTTCACCTGGCTGTAGAGAGGTGCGTGCTGCACACATGAGGGCCCGTTCAGCTCAGTAATCCTCACAGCCAGCAGTCTCCCAAAACAGGAAGACATTGGCCCAAACTTCACCTGACGCGTGTGTCGAGAGCACGATCGCTTGACCCAAACAGAAAACATCATCTCACAGGTGGTCCACCATCTAGATAACTTTTCAGCGGTGTCATCTGCTGAGATGGAAGAATAAACTACATTTTTGCGTGGGTTTTAAGTTCAAATTTCTTGACGAACTCTTTTCTGTTTGATTTGGGGTTCTTTTTTGTCATATTTAGCCTTTGGGTTTAATTTTCTTCCAAAAACTATACGGCTCAGCCACTAAGAAACTTATCTTCTGCTCATCTTTCACACATCTCAGTGACGAGAGACAGCAGGAGGGCCTCATAAAGAGGAGCAGAAGCTCTTTCATGCATGCTTACCTCCCCACTCTGGTAAAAGACAGAGACAAACAAGCAGAGAGAGCTTTCCCCGAGCTGCCCGCGACGTGAGGTGCGACTCACTGTCAGCGTCGCCGTTCTGCCTGGGTGGCTGTGTAAGGCTCCCACAGGTCACGGACATGGCTATGATGAGGTGATTGTTAAGTATCACACTCTGTCACAACACTGCACAATGTGCTGTCTTTAAGCCTTCCGGCCAACGCCGGTGTTTTCAAAAACACACTGTAGCCTCCCACAATGCCCGTCTGTGCGTTGGAAAATGAATAGACTAAACGGGGTGGTCTTGTAAAGCTGCTGTCAGATTCTGCCGGTGTGTGTCTTCCCCTGTGTCTCTAAGCACATGGGGGCCCTCTTTTTGCGAGTGTGTCGAGTGTTTCATTATGTCTCCGGAGTGTGCGCGCACACACCTGTGTGTTGCCTGTGTTTGGGCTTTTGCCTACATCCAAACCTCAGTCACAGCGCTCGCTTGGAGGGGGTGTGTGCGTGTGTGTACGCAGGGCTGTGAATTGTTCATTGAGGTTTCGATGACTCCCAATGCTCCTCATTCCGAGCTGGAAATGTTGAAGCCGCACAGTACCTGATTCCAGCAGGTCTTTTTTACAGCCACACAGCGCTGAGTCCAAACTCAGCCTGAAACCGCTGATTACGCCACACATTACACACACCACCGCCAGATTTTTTGCTGAAGAGCCTCACAGTGTTACTGAGGGCTTCAGATGGATTGGAAAATCTTCCCTCGGGTCCAAATTTAAGGGACTCTTTCTTAGCCGTCGGACAGAAACGATTTGTCGCATGATTTACGTTCGGACGTTGTCCTACAACGACAGCAATTTCCAGGTGTGTTTGGTCGTTATTTTGTGCAGGTCCTTTACAAGCACCTCTGCCGGCACGAGAGTTAAACTGGCTTCCATCCTCTCATTTTTGACCCAGTTCTGTTTACTATAAAAGTTTATGAGTAATCTCAGAAGAACAGGGGAGTGGAAGAGGAAGGAATGAGTGAAACAAACCCTGTTTTCTTCCATTTATTCCCCTTAAATACAAGATTTGTTGTAGATTATGCTTCTTCTTACTATTTCAGCTTCTCGTTTGCTTATCTTCGTATACTACATAATTTGAGAAGGTATAATCTATAGTGAACTGGATAAAAAACTGAAATCAAAAAATATTTACTAAAGACAGCATGACATATGTTCTGCTGTATATACCTCCTTTAATTGATCACATTTAGCTCTAAATAAGAGAATCATTTCACAAAAAATTGGAAGAGGAATAAGGACACTATTAGTAATTGTGATGTACTATTGAGTCAATTAAAGATTGATTACGTTTTGGTTGATCAGCTCTGATCAGTGAGCAACAGGCCAAATACTTTAAAAATATATATTTTTCTCCCTCTATAGTATTTTCAATACTAAAAACTCTCACAATCTAAAAACTCATCACTCAACTGTGGCATTTTTAAAATTAATTTAACAAAATCTGACAAAGATTAGGAGCATATGCTTTGACATATAAATGGACATAACCTTATTACACCTTCATTTTCTGTTGGATTTAAAAGTATTACTCTACGAAGAAACTATGGCTTATTTATAAAAACAATTATTTGACACATTTGGCAGGAAAAAAATTGCAATTAGCCAAGATAATCAGAATCAATATGTCAGTCCTCAAAGAAAACTGAAAATTGCTGAAGAGGAAAAAAAGGAGAGAGGGACCTTACTTTATCAGTCACACTGAACTTTCCAGAGGTTGTACCTTTTTTCACAGGTATATTTAATCCTTTTCTTGTATTTAATTTCCAGCACAAGTATTTTTCAGCACACACACAACCGAGTTAATAGTTTTGTGGCTGCTGTTTGCGCTGATCATGAGCTCTTGGCTGTCTTTGAGACAAAGCTGAAGCCTTCAGAAAGCCCCTAAACAACACGCTTGCAGTTCTCTGAGCACAGATCCCCTCATGTTTTGTCGTGAGGATAATTAGGGGCAATTAACACTTAAAAACCCTTGTCTGCGCTCCTCACTCTACTGATTCAACTAAATGGAAAATTGATTAAAAAGTGTAATTAACATCATCCAACGAGGCCCTGAAGAGCCTTTCATAATACAGTACACAGGGATATGAGAGTTAATCTCATCTGCTCCATTGATTGTCACTCAGTATTGAGTGCAATGAAGTGGCTCTGGAGCATGTGGCAGTGTGCATACAATGGAGCTGATTGTAACTCACAGAGATAACAGTTTGAAGCTTATTCATTAATAAACTCTTATTATAAAATTGAAATCTGATGAGCCTTTCATACAAAAGCAACTCTCAACCTAAGGCTTAATATGAGAACAATGGAGTCATGCTGACTTTTCTTCAGATTCAGCCAATGTGCTGGACTTGTGTGCAAATTCTCTTCACCCCTTCTGCATCATATCATATGATTTGATGTCTGTCTTTGTCTAAGTGCATGATTCTTCTTCAAAATCTGAAAGTGCATTTTTGCATGTTTTGCTCTTGTTTTATTTCATCCACTGTCTCACACCTTTCTCTTTTCCTAATTCTTGAGCAGTGTTCAATTTAAAGCTTTTTGCATGAAGTTCTGCTCCCAGTAAGTTTATTTAGTTTTGATAGCGTTAGCGAATGGCATACCTGTGGATATGAGGAAATCAGCAGGGAAGACGCAGAAACGGCAGCGTAACAAGTAGTCCAATCATAACACATTACCTCTTTATGAGCGCCTAAGAAAAATAAATAGAAAAAATTATACACTAATAAAGGGAACAAGGTCAAATATAAATTACAGCTAAGCCTTTAAATTGTATGTGACAATTTTGTTAAAAATAAATTTGTGAACTACAGAATGTTCAGAGTGTTCACTGCCTTTGAAGCTGAGGCAGCAGGTTACCGCTGCTCTGACTTAGAAAGCCTGTATTTTTGCACTCAGTGATTACTTGAAGCTATTGTTAAAGTGTTGTTGGGATTGTCTGCGTGCGTGTGCATATGTGTGTGGTTGTGTGGGGAACTGAGGGCTGTTTGCTGCTGGTGCCTCCAGACTCTTGCAGAGTTGCTACCTGTTTGTGTTTATCCATGGTGATCTTCGTGGAAGTAGTAGAGTTCCCCTCCTGCTCATAATTGCCATGCTTTACCCACTTGTGTGTTCTTAAACTATTGCAGATTCCCTTTTTTTTTTTTTTTGTAAAGTAATTCATTTATCAAAGATGACTCATAGACCACAGAGTTTCTTACTTGTGGAAAGTTCAGCATGCAGGACATGTGTGCCTGCAATTTGTTAAGAGTTTCCTTCACTTATGGGTGTTTATTATGATAAATTTACTTTTGTTTAAACACAATACTCCAAATGTAAAATCTTGCCTCTTTGAAAAAGTGTTATTGACATTCTTCATTATTTTTATATACCTAGCTCTCCTTTTGGTTTTCAACAGCTTCTGTCTTCAGCCTCAGTATCAGCGTCTGAGCGGATTTTCTACAGAATAACAAATCTGCTTGAACCGCTGTTTGATTGTTTCGTAATATCAATATTTTGGTGACCTCACAGAGGTGACGGCCCGTTGGAGCTTGGTTCTGTTTGTCCGCTCAAGCATGTTAAGCCTTCCATTTATGCGCGCCTGTATGTTTACGATAAAGTTGAAGTAAACATGGCAAAGAACGAGAACCCTCACATTTGAGTTCCTTTAATTCATTTGGTGAAAAAGCAAAAATGTTTCTCTTGTTTCCCCCCATATTATTTTTCAGTATTAAGATTTCACTTAAAAACACAAATCCTGAAAACAAAACAAACAACCCCATTCAATATAGTTCACCAGAGTCCTTCAAATATCCTTGAACTCCTCTGATGTCCTTTAACCATGTAGGTCAGTGTTTCTAACACAGTGCAGGAGGCTATCTCTTTTATCCACATATTATTTTAAAGCATTTTTTTTTTCTAGGACAGGGTTATCCTTCTCCTGGGAAGCAAAACTCATATGATATACCCAAGGTTCCTGAAGTAACAAGCTGAGATATTCTGCAAAATTAAGAACCCGTTAATTTTTTTCCACAGTTTTTTTTTTTTTTTAATCGCAAGTTATTTTTAGAAATCTGGTACCAATAGTGGACCTACATAAATCATGTGTGTCCACAACAAGTTTAATTAATCCAAAAATGTAAGTTTTGTAATTCATCTACGATCATTAATGGAGAAATTTTTTTTGAAATTCTTATTTTTTTATTTATTTAAATAAAGAATTTGATACTAGAGATGATCAAATGCAGCACAGAGTAATTGAAAATATCCTGTTGGAGGTTTCAAAGCTAGCCACTCAGGGTACATGTCATTTAGTAAGTGCCTGTCAATCTGTCACCAGTTCTTTATCTCTGCTTAAGCAGGCTGCTTAAAGTTTGAGAAGGACTCTTCAGTGACTTTGCAACTCGGTGTTATTCAATCAGTCTGACAAGCAGGCATTGTTGGACAATACTCTCAAAATGACAACGTAGCTTCAGCCTCGATGCAGCCAGGGTGCCACATTTATTTCACCAATGCCTGTTGATGCATAATCCACAACTACCAAAGATCATATTTGAAGCCCTTTTCTGCCATCTGGTGTTATTCCTAGTTACTTAGCCCAGTGGTTCCCAAAGTGTGGGGCGCGCCCCCTAAGGGGGGCGCAGTGCCATTGCAGGGAGGGCACGGGAAGCAGTAGGATGAATGAAACAAGAAACAACAGTTACACAAAAGTGTTTCACTCCAAAGATGGTTTGTAGTGTATTTTGTTGCAACCTGAAGTGTGAAATAAACTTCAGTGGAGTTTGAAAACAAAATATGTGTCTGTGTTTATGTCTGGTTGAATGATGTGTGTGCCCAGTTGATTTTTTTTTTCTTCTTTTTTGGGGGGGATTTTATTGTAATCCATAGGGGGGCCCAGAAAATCTTTAGGAACCACTGACTTAGTCTATTTGAGCTACACCATTACTTATACACTACACATCACATATATTAAAATTATCATTCTCTATTTGATTTAGCTTCTACTTGACATAAGTAATCTTTTTATACAATTGTGAATAAAGTTAGGCAGTACGGTGTTAAAATGCATATATTCCTTTTCCAGTGCTCATGACAGACAAAAACTAGATAGTACTTCACTAGAATGACTTCAAAATAACAAGGATTAGTGTAGCGATTCAATATCTTCAGATCCCACTACATCTGCAACGCCTATTGTCCCTAACTTTAGATAACTGGGCACTCACAGTCCAACAAATGTCTTCACATTTTTTCAGCTTGGGGCAATCTCGAACATGGTGAAAACGTGGCTTTTTTGTTTGTTTGTTTTACCAATCTTCTCCTGTAAGTTTTCCAAAACACCCAAATGAAAATATTCCAGATATTCCTGAATATTTAAAGTTTCCCCTGTTCTATACAAGTGTGTAAACTTTTCTTTCAGTCTGCGGCAATATTTTCCATGATATCTTAATGTTTCCAAAGTCTTATTTTATTGGATGTTGTATGACTCCACAATTTACCAAAAAGCTCTGTTTTCGTCAGCCTGACTTGTTAATTTAATTCTGAGTATGATGTCATTTGCCAGACGTAAGAACAATGACAGACACAACAACACTATGTGCTACAGAATACCTCATTATCCTTATTTTGACAAAGATACTTATCTCAACCTGACATGGAGCCGCTGTGGCTCTGCTGCTGCAGCCGCGTTATTCAAGAATTCCCTTCATGAGCCGCCTACCTGTGATCCACGGCTTCCCAGAAGCATTTTCTCACCCGCTCCACATCAATCCCCCAATGCATTTCTAATAAATTCCTCCATAATCATTGTCATGTTGACACAGCAGAGGAAGTTGATATGTTTAACATCCAAAGCGTGCTGAAAATAACCCCATGTGTGATTGTTTTGCAGAGAAAGGCCATTGTGTGTCCATGGGAAGCTCCGCAGTCGCAGGGTCTCTCAGCTGACTCTTTAATGTGACCGCCCCCATCTTTGCCTAAATAGACACTCACCTGCTCGGCAGGCCTTTGTGCAGCACATGCCATATTGATTGCATGTTTTGGAGAAGACATTTGTGGAGCACGTCTTGGTTTAACATGAAAGCATGTAGAGGTGGTTTTACTTTCTTGCTTGGAGATTCTTCCTTAGCTGATGAATTTAACTTAACTCAACCGCTTCTGCAGCAGTTTGCCTGTTTATTTTGCTCGCTGTTGAATTAGCAAGCTTTCTCTCCACACAGTAATTTACCACTTCCTGCCCGCGGTAAGTTTTTGCAGTGCGTCGTCATGAGGCTGTGTATTTATTCAGTAGGATGGTTGTTTGTGCTTTCATTCATATATTCAAAGATGGATGTCTCATAAGATGATTAATTACAAGTTAATGAGTGGGTGTAATTTCATGTGTATGGCAATCCTTTGCGGTAGCTTTGTGGTGTTTTAACCATGTAAACAACTGCGAAAATCTGTGTGTTTATGTGTGTGTTTATGCACCAGGAACTACCTTAAGGGACATTCGCTGCTGCTCAACTGTGGTAGTGTGTAAAAAATATAAATTGTGCTATAAACTTTTGACCAGTACGGAAGAAGATTAGGGCCGCTGAAAAAAAAGGAAATTTTGATTTTCTCTCAGAATTTGACTGTTCTTCTAACTTTAATCTCAGCATTTTGAGATTAAAGTCAGAATTTTTTCCCTTTGTTTTTAGTGACACTTATCCTTTTTCATAGACCAGGACAAGCTGCAAAAACTGAGCAAGTCACATCAGTAGCTTTGTTCTGTGCTGGTTTATCTTACCTTTATCCAAAAAACACGTCTTTTAAATTATTAAAATATATATATTGTGTGTTACAGATCTTCTACAAAGTCACTAGAGAGATTTTTCCTGGTGAGGAACTACTACTTTTCATGAAGGCTGAAGAGTATTTCTGCGACACAATGGCTCCTGATATTCATGGTATGCATCAAATACACAACTTTTTCCACTTTCAATGCTCATTTCTTTAGACATCTCACTTTGTATTACAAAAGCTTCTCTTGTCTTCACAACGCAGAGGAGAGGCAGTACCGCTGTGAGGACTGCGACCAGCACTTTGAGTCCCGCAACGAGTTGCTGGATCACCAAAAGGAGCCGTGTGGGATGCCTCCCTCTGCTTTCCTCAACCCAGGTTTGACTTCTGTTTCTAAACAGGCATGCCTGTTTTATGCTGCTGCAAACTCTGAGCTGTGACGAGTGACAAGATGGATGAGCGGCTGGAGAGGGTGAACAGATATCTGTGCTAGGTGCTAAAGTTGAGGTCACAGAGGAATAAACTGTGAAAGGATGAGTCTACAAATAGGAAGCGGAGATTTATCTAAACCTATGCACGATAGATGTTGAACAAAGATCGTTGTTTCTTGAGACTGGAAGTAGGTAATATGGAAAATAATCATATTTTATTGTAAAATCACAATTAGTCTTCATTGCAATTCTTCTGTGGAAAAAGGAGCAATTAAGGTAAAACATATACTTTAGGTTTTGGGTCAAATAACCTTGTGGAACAAAGCTTCATTTATTTGTGTAATTATGCCAACTTGTTTCAAGTATAGGCAGTGGATATTAGGGTTTCAAACCCTCTCAGATTTTTTATGCTGTTCCTATGGGTTAAAGTCGTTTCTATGAGATGGCAGACAACGTGACAGAGTGATCAGAGTTTTATTTCACTGTAAATAAAACAAACTCCCATGTCAATTAAGTGGAGTGTAACCGAATATCAGTTGGATATTCAAGGAATACCATTCAAATACGATAAAATGTGAACATTTGATAGAACAAGACATAGAGAATCATCGGCAATATTTGAAGAAAGAAGTTGGTATAAGATTTTAGAAAGTTTGAATCAGGGATGAAGGAGCTATGCAATACGCCTCGTAAGTCTTTATCTTTGTGTATGTCTGTACATCTTCTTGTAAAATTCATGGATAATTACGCCTCTGCGTGTCTGTCCTTATGTTCTTCTTTTGTGCATAGGAGGGGACGCTGACCTGACAGCTCAAGAACCTCAAGATTTGCGGCCCCTTCATATGTCTCATGGCCTACACGAGTGTAAGGAGTGTGACCAGGTCTTCCCTGATGTCCAGAGGTATGTAATGAACAGAAATATCCAACCACCTGAATTACCGTAGGAAAAAAAGTGTCCTTTTCTTTTTTTTTTTTCACAAACACCTAAAAAATCTGGCATGTGCATGTGTTTAGCTCTCCTTTCCATGATACCATTAAATAAAATTTACTGCTTTCAAAAGTCACCCAATTAGGAAAAAGAGATTTATTTGCATGCATGTAAATAAGTCTCTTTTAAATATGGCAGGTTTTCTGACAATATTAGTAAGTCACAATATCATCAAGACCAAGGAACACAACAGCCACATCAGTGATAGAGTTATGGAGAATTTTAATGGGGAGTAAGGTTATGATAAGAATTTAAGCCTTGGGTCTCTCACAGAGATATGTTTAGTACATCACCTTTAAATTACAGCAGAAAAGTAAACAAAAAAGAGGGCAATTTTTTAAATAATGTCATCAGAAGATGCGTTTAAATTAAGGAAGGGAAGCTTTGATGGAGATTGACTGAAATACAAGGCAAAAAGTAATGACAAAATTTGAGAAAGTTTGAGGGTAGATACTGTACTTTTGTAAGGCAACCCAAACAATCTGACAAATTCTGATTGTTGGTTTCTCGTTTTGTCTTGCTGCAGTTTGGAGAACCACAGTCAGTCGCACTCCGAGGAGAGGGAATACAAGTGTGATCAGTGTCCCAAGGCTTTCAACTGGAAATCAAACTTGATCCGACATCAGATGTCGCATGACAGTGGCAAGCACTATGAATGTGAAAACTGCTCAAAGGTAAAGTGATGAAAGGGACTGTTTAACAAATGCATCTTTTCTACACACTTTAGCTGAATCACATAGTAACTCCCCTGTGTGTCTCTTTGGTTGCTCCCCCAGCAGGTGTTCACAGACCCCAGTAACCTGCAGAGGCACATTCGCTCTCAGCACGTCGGGGCTCGGGCCCATGCCTGCTCCGACTGCGGAAAGACGTTTGCAACGTCTTCGGGCCTCAAGCAGCATAAGCACATTCACAGCAGTGTCAAGCCCTTCATGTGTAAGTCACTAAGACCCTACCTATGTAAGTCTCCTCAGTACATTATAACAATAACAACACGACTTTATGACAAAAAAAATGATGATTTTGCAAAAACTGTAATTGATCTTTTTTCAGCTTTTTGTAATGTCATTTACTCTGACATTTTTTTGTACTATTTATGTCTAAACAAGAATTGTGCAGTTTGTTTTCTTCCTGCCTCAGCACCTTCATATTCTGCTTGTATAGTAACACCGGCCTGCCACTTTGTCTCAGTGACCAAGTGTGATCTGGTGAAGACAGAGGGGCTAGCAGCCTTTTTATTTCCTAGGGTGCCTGCTCACTTAAGCATACACTTACGCCCCCTCTCGTCAACACCAGGCAGACCCAAACACATTTCGTCCTTTCACACTTTCACTACCACAAGAGAGCTGATCTCCTCCTTCCCCTGAAGCACTGTGATCTTTCCCCTTTGCCCCTTCAGTCTTTTTCTTTTCTTTCCTTCTTTTATACTTATGCAAACTTATACAAACCTGTCAACACACTTAATGCATCCTGCGTTTCAGACACGCACCCACACATATACACACACACATATAAATATATATATATATATGCATAGGCAGGAATGACTGCATCTCCATTGAAGACCTCATTATTCCCCTCTCTCTTTTTCTCCTCTCCTGCCTCCTCCATGTTCACCATTCCTCATAAATAGCAACCACATGTACAGCCCTGCGAATAGTCCATTTGCTGTAATCAGCAGGAAATATGCAGGTTTAAAAACAACTAATGGCTCTGTTAAAAAAAAAAGACAGAGAAATGTGACAGCTGTCTGGACAAGATCATGTGTGTGTCTGTAAGATGTTTGTTTGACCGACTGCCGTTGAAGGACATGTATGTGTTTTGGAAAGAAGTTCTGTACATTCACAGGATTCTGTTTGTATCTCAGTGCACGCAATGTGTCGAGGATGTGTGTGTCTTAACACTTTTCTGTGAGACGGAAGCACTCAACTCTCTATTACTCATCTCCCATTCTTCTCTCCTGAATGTGTTTCCATGATTGGTCCTCAGTTTAATAATGGCTGATTACGTCACTTAAGCTATGGATCAGATCTCACGTCCGGTGTGTAATACCTGTGAGTTGTGTGTAGATAAATGTCACATTATTTATGATTTATGATCAAGAGACTTTTTTTAAAGTTTGTTCAGGCCCTGTAGCCCTGCTTGTTAAACACACATTTTATAGCTTCTAGGACTTTTCAACTTTATCTAAAGGAACCTGACTACCTCAGTGGCCATGTCTGCTGCAGGGGAGGAGTTACAGCTAAGTTGTGGTTCAAACTGCACTTAACCATCTGGCAGACTAGAATGTTTTTCTGATATAGTCTTTATTGTCTGTACCTGTAATGTTACAATTGCACAAAAATGTGCAAACCATCAAAAATCAAAATGAAAAATAGTCAAAAAATAGAAAGAAAAATTACGAGCAGAGGAAGTGACAAATTGTCATCTTGTTCAAAAATGTTTTTGGCATTTTGACTACTTGGACACTTGAATACTAATGACATAAAGTGTTCCTTCTTTAAAAAAATTTGCTCCAGCTCTCTAGATCTATGAGTCCTCAAAAGACTGTTTATGTAAATGTGCTTCCCCAAATACTGCTCTTCCTCTCCATCTCTTTCATTTGCCTCTTTTGCCTGGAAGACATCCAAAGTATGCAGAGGTCTAATTGGAGAGTGAGCCATAAAATTTCCCTTACCTCTGTTTCAACATCCAATACCAGTCTGAGCTAGATCAATCACACACATATATATGTCTCCAATAATCAAATTCTTATTAATAGTCTGAACAACACATCTATAAAGAGTCCTATTGCGTGGAATAGGACTCTAGCAGATAACCAGGAGCGATATGAATCTTAAAACTGACATTTGTGACTTGCAAAAAGAAAATAGAAAACAATATAAACATGTCTTTTTCAACTCTTCCGATATCCAATAATATGTCAAACACAGATAAGGTTGACATATTAATAGTGATGACAGATACAATCAAACTTTGGTTTGTTTTCGGATCGGGTGTTGTTACTGTACACCGGTCCCAAGACAGAGTGACGACCCAATTGACTGTGGGAAGGTCACTAAGCGCAGGATGACATGGCCTGAGGCATGGGGACAAGGTGAGGGGGCTGAGGGACTGACTCGAGAGGCCCAGAGGGAAGAGAGGCAGCAGAGGACGTGAGACCTGTCCCTGGGAACTGGACTGCAGGATAGGATTCATTCAACTCTGCTTCCTTTACAAACTTAAAATAGAGCCATTGTACTGCATGCGGCTGAGAAAGTGTGTATCTTTATGTCTACATGCCTGCGTGCGTGGGTGTGTGTGATTTCATTTCTTTGTGTTATGAGAATATTCTGTGAATGTGCCTGTCCATATGAGTGTCTATGTGTGACTGTTTGTGGACTCCTTGGGAGCGTCCCTGGGAGGACAATGGGCCAAAAGATTCCTGGGAATCTGGTTTGATGTGCAGGTGATGAGTGGCAGTGACTGACTCATATCATCAACCAAGCAGATTCCTTCACAATGCCAGGATCTGGACACACCTTTTAATTTTGTTTGCTGGAAACTAAACGGTCACAGTGATGGGAAAATGAGCATAAGCACTAATGGTGCTTCCTCCTCCCCACACTTAGTCATTCAAATGGATATTAATTAGAGATATGAAGACATGTTATCTTTTCCACACTAGTGTTTATGGTTCAGTGTGTCATGGGCATTAATGCATTCTCCGTCTGTCTCTGTGTCCCTGCAGGTGAGGTATGCCACAAGTCCTATACCCAGTTCTCTAACCTTTGCCGGCACAAACGCATGCATGCTGACTGTCGCACACAGATAAAATGCAAGGACTGTGGGCAAATGTTCAGCACCACCTCGTCCCTCAACAAACATCGGCGCTTCTGTGAAGGAAAGAATCATTTCACAGCAGGGGGATTGTTTGCGCAGGGTTTACCACTCCCTGGTACCCCTGGCTTAGACAAATCAGCTCTCACACTCGGTCACAGCAGCGCTGGACTTGCTGATTACTTCGGCGCAAGCCGCCACCATAGTGGGCTGACTTTCCCTGCAGCCCCAGCATTTCCTTTCAGCTTTCCCGGCCTGTTTCCTTCTGGACTATATCACCGGCCACAGCTCATTCCTGCCACCTCCGCTTCTGTCAGACAGACAGCTCATGCACCTGTTACAGGGCCTGGTGTAGAACTAAGCAAAAGTCCTTTGCTTCCTCCGAGCCCTGGCACTCTGGAGTCTCAAGAACTGTTGAAAGCTCTGTGCAAAAATGGCAGTTCACCTGGAAATGACATACAAGACTCAGAACTTCCCAATCAGGGTTCTTCGGTGTCCACAAAACAGCAGAACAAGCAAAGTGACCAGTCTGAAAGCAGCGATGTGGACGACGTCAGCACACCAAGTGGGAGTGATCTTGAGAGTACAACGGGCTCTGAACTCGAAAGCGACATGGACAGTGAAAGGGAGAGGGGAGTTGCTCGAGAAAATGGCAAAGGTCCCAGGAGAAAGGCCACTGAGAGAGACCCTCAAAGTCCCAGTTTGATAGGGAGCAGTACTGCTAAAGGCTTTCCAGGCCAATCCCTAATACAGTCGTCACTAGACGAGCACACAGCTGTAACAGGGGCTGTAAATGACTCTATTAAGGCCATTGCCTCTATTGCAGAGAAATACTTTGGCTCAGCTGGACTGGCTGGCTTGCAGGACAAGAAGGCTGGGTCTCTGCCCTACCCCTCTATGTTTCCACTGCCTTTCTTCCCAACTTTCTCTCCACCAGTTTACCCCTTGCCAGACAGGGACCTCAGACCAACAGGCGTGAAGGGTGAGCCACAGTCGCCAGGAGATGACTGCAAGAAGGCTCAAAGCAAGACATCTGAGTCACCATTTGACCTCACTACCAAGCGAAAGGAGAGCAAATTGTCCCTGTTTGTTCCCACCAAAACCGATGTCGCAAATGTTACTGGTCAGGACCAGCCACTCGATCTAAGCCTGGGTTCCCGGGGCCGTGGACAGATTCCATGTCAGGAGGAGACCAGGAAGAACAAAAGTTTTGAAGAGGAGAAGAGAGCATTGGATGTTCCTAAAGCAGACACCTCCTTACAGCATGCCAGGCCCACCCCTTTTTTTATGGACCCTATCTACAGGTATTGTTATTCCCAGTATCTCCATTAATTGCATATTGTAAGAGCAAAGACGGGCACTTCTGTTTATGGTTATGCAGTCAACACGAGCTGATAGAAATCTACTATTAGCAGGGTTGAGAAGAGGAGAATGAGCGATCCGTTTGAGACTCTGAAAGACAAGTACATGCGGCCAACTCCAGGCTTCCTTTTCCATCCACAAGTAAGTTCTGACTATAGCACTGTAGAAGCTTGGGCAGTGTAGGGTAAAGAGGTTATTAGCACTCCTCCCTTCAGGTCCTGTTTTGTAATGACAGGAATTGAGATGAACTTGATTAAATCAACTAATTTCTGGATGACTTTAGCCACACTACAACTTGAATCTTAGATTCTTGGAAACTTTATAGATGAGAGGGGAATGTGGCGCTGACCCTGTCGGTGAATATTATGATTTTTTTTTGAGAGGCTCCTATTCACAATGGGTGTCCCAGGCTGGCCAAAAAGAATTAATGAGGATAAGTATGCACCCCCAGTTTTATACAAGCTACTGCCTGTTAAGCCCATTGTTGACTATCTAAACCAGATGTGGCACAAAGAAAGGCCACATTGTGACACATCTTCTCGTAATGTGTCTTTGATTACAATATAAAAAAATGATATGCTCTTAAAGCAGTGATTTCTGCCCCTGCCTTTTCTGTGCCAGCATTTTCAGTGTGAGGCTCCACAGACGACTTGTGTCTGTGTATGTACTCCAGTGTGTGTGCATGTGTGGGTATATGACACGTCGCTTTCACGTTCATTTGTTCAATCTTACCCTGCGGGTGAGAACGGTCCGTCGGAAAGTGAAAACACCACTTTCTCAGGCGTATGATTTTTTTTTCTTTTCCCTTCCCTTTTTTTCAGGCCGTTTCAGGTCTGGTTTTTACAGGCTGTTTCATTTGTCTGATTTATGTCTCCTGTCCAGACTGCGGCATGGCCCAGCCTGCAGCAGCCACATGGTCGTCCCACACGCCCTAATGAGGTGTCCTATCAGTAGAAACACTAACAGAGTGCTTAGGCCATCTTTATGACTTTATGATGTCTGGACACACAAATCATTCCCACAAATGCCAGACTTGCATAGGTTTAAGCCCGACTAGGCGAGAGGTTTTCCTGTAGACTTTAGTGGGGGTTCAGTATCGGCCACCTGACTCAGTTGTGAGCGGCATGTTAAAATAGAGTTTGCAAAACTTAGGGGACTGGGGATACTTTTCAAAACCTTGAGTGATTCATCTCATTATTTCCTGGCAGGAAATTTTACTGCGAGCCAATACTGGGTTAGATTATATTCTGCAGTTGGAATTGTAACCTCCCATAATGAGCTTATTGAACACCAGAACGTGTTGGAAACTATTAGTCTCCCCAGTCAAGCCTCTGCCATAACACAAGAGACAGACACGCCATTGCTCATTCAGAGTTAATTGCACCAAGATTCCTCCTTCCTCTCTGTAGTAATATGTGTTGATTCATCCACCACGTCTTGGTTCTGACTGCCTTCTTTTTCCTTCTCTTCCGCCCCTCAGTTTCGTTTGCCAGATCAGAGAACTTGGGTAAGTTCCTTTTTGACCTGGAGTGCTGTTGCTCTACCAGTCAGACCCTCAATCAAAACTCATGCATGGGCTGAATAGGAGTTTACACAAGGACATTTGCATGGATTCAGTCTGTCACCATCACACATGAGCAGATCACAAAATGGAATCACTGTCTGACATATCACTACGATTCTTATTTGCATATTTAATTTGTGCATTGCGTGATATTATGTTACATGTACAGTGCCTTGCTAAAGTATTCATTGAAAAATTGTACCTTTCGTCGCTTTTTAACCCTAATTTTTGTTTTCTTTACTTTTAATATTCTACGTGGTAGACTAAGACAAAATAGCGCATAATTAATTTATTATTTTATTTTATAGTATATTCAACCCTATCAGTGTGATACTTCTAAATAAAAACCAGTACAGCCAATTCCCTTCAGAAGTAAGCAAATTAAGTAGAGTCCAACTTTGACTTGACAGGCTAAATAGAAATGCAAGCCACACATTTCAGATCTTTTTGTCTGTTAAAATGTTCAAGAACAATTTATCTTGTTCTCTCCATTACATAACCACGCTCTACTATATATAAGTCAATTACATCGTACCATAAAGGACATAAAGTACTTTTGCAAGACACTGTAACTGAGCATGCTTTATTTATTTGAGGTAACATCTCTACATTTACTCTCTACTCTAATTAACCTTGAACATTTTAAACAGGGAATTTCCAGCTGAGTTACACCCTCTCCATCTAACAGCTCTTAACATGTGTTTGCTTAGCTGGTGAATGAAGAGGGATTTTTTTTTACCCTACATGAGTGGATGGGAGGGATAAATGCAAGGTGTCCTTGTTTGTGTGTGTGTAGTGGTTGGTGGGATTGAGGTGTGTCTTTGCTGCATTACGGAACGGGTAACAGTCTCTCTGGGATTCTGTTGGGGTGGGAAGGAGGTGAGGAGGGGCAGACCCTCCCTCCAAACATCTGGCTGCCGATAAAGATCAACAATTGAGAATGCATCTCGCTAATTAAGGCCCTAACAGCATCACTGACATCTGAAGATAGCCAATCAAGTGCTGGTCCCAGAGCGACACTATAGCAACAAGCAAGTTCACAGACACGTTGGTGCTCCCTCCTGGGAAAAGACAGGGAGTTTCGGGAGGTATGCGTTTGTGTTTATGAACGCACAAAAGTGTGGGTGGATTCGTGTTGGTGTCTTGCACAGAGATGTAGGTGGTCAAACAGTGACCTTATCAAACTAACTTACATGCATATCAGACTCTTAGGGAGATTCCTTAGATGGATTTTGTAAAATCTAACTAAGAAAATGTGTAAATTATTTACCAATAGCAGAAAATTAAGGCATAGCAATATTCATGTTTTATGTGAAACACATAAACTCTTACATTTGAAAATCCTGGCAGAGATCAGGATTTGCAGTACTAAAATAAGCTGTTTGGAAACCGTTCCGAATTCCCCAGTAGATGGAGCCGAGAGTGAGCTCAAATAAAAGTCTTATCGGACAAACATGATACTGCCGACAGCCATAGAGCCCCTAGTGTTCCCGAGATTTATGGAATCTCATCAAGAGAGGCAGGCAAACTGACTTCTTCGCAGTTTCTGAAACAAGCCCGATGAGATACACATTGTTTTTCCAGAAAAGATGTGAAAGCATTTCATCTCCGTCGAGCTCGCTCTGGGTTTCTCGCTGTCGCACTTTGATTCATGCCGTGTAACGCTGGCATATTCATAATCAAACAGTCCTGACACTCCACATCCTCCCTCAGTGGGACCGTCGACGGCTGCGGCAGGAACTTTACACTCGGCCGTCACTCTTAATCACTTGCTCCCAACTCTGAACTTCGGCGCCATCCATCAACCATCAGTTCCTCTTTCTTCCAGACCCTTCACTGCCTCGTTTGCATGTTCTTTTTTTTCTTCTTCTTCTTTCTTCTTTCCTGTTGCATTCCTCTTTTTTTCCCCTCCTGTAATCATCAAGTCCTCCGTCATATTCTTCTTCTCCAGTTTTCATCCTCTGTTTCTTCTCTCCCTGTCTTGTCATTCTTGGCGTGAAGCCCGAGAGTGACAGGGGGTGAAAGCGGGAGATGGAATGTCAGAGTTGGAGCAGGGCTCCGGTGGAGGACCTGAATCAACACTGATTTGTCCCCTTATTGAAATAAGAAGAAGAAACAGGCTGAAAATTCAATACACGTAAAATAATGCAAATTTGTGTGGCCCCTTTAAAAGACGGAGGAAAAAAAAAAAACTTTGTGTGTGTGCATGTGTGTGTGTCTACGATGGTCTGACAGGCCCTGCGGCCTACTGAGACCCCCACCTCTCACTCCCCCCGCAGCCCTCCTCTCCTCCCCAACATCCCGCCCCTCTCAGCACAGCGATATCATTATTACCCGTGTCTGGCCCTTGATCAGTAATGTCAACATCTTTCATATTGACGAATGTGCTGTCTGCCCACATTGTGCACAGAATGGTTTACAGCCCAGCAGTGGACATGAATCACTCCTCTGCCACACACACGTTCAAAACACACACACACCCCGACACGCAGCCCTACCTGAAAACACACAGATATGCACTGAGCTGGTAGAATCACCCTCACCACATACAACGTACATGCTCTTTACTCATATAAATAGACGCACATAAAAACACATTATAGACACATTCCTCTTTCTCACACACATACGTATAGTTTCCGTTTTGTGCACATTTCCAGGCAGTTAATCAACTAAGACCACCAGAGCTTTTTTTTTTTCTGCTCATGTGTCTACCCAGCATACATTTCCTTGGAGAGTTCTGATGAAAGTAAATGTTCAGTTTCATTAGTAGATTGGCCGTAGTCTGTAATCCCCTTGTGTGTGTGGGGGTGTGTGTGTATTTATTGCATGCATGCTTTATGATTATTTGTTGGCTGCATTTAACATTTAGATTTGCACAGCTGCTTGCTGTTGATCATAAATGGGAAGATGACATGTGTTTGTTGCAGAAAAGTTATGAATCAGTGTCAGATCCACTTGTCATGCTCCATATCAGCTGTTTCACCTTGTGATGCATGAATCATTGATGAATGTCATGATAAAAATGCACCCAATACCTGTTTCACTTCTATTCAACTTGTATGATGCCGGTAAACAACACACATCAGTCAACGATGTAAACAAATCTGTAAATGGCCTGCCAGTAGTCATTCAGAAAGTTTTAGGTGTATCATAAGCAATTCTGTAATTGCTTTTTTGTCTTTGTTACAAGAATTACATGGCACATAAAATATAATGAAGTTGTATATTCTGTATCATTTCCATTAAGCATGCTGTTACACTATATTGGGTGCTACATTTTGCTGTGTATGTTTGGTTGGATGTTGCAATCAGATTCAACAATGTGCTAAAAAAAAAAATCAAGTAATCTTTTCAATTTGATAAAGAATTTTTATATCGATAACAACAAAAGCGGACACTCTAGCTTTGCATGTACAAAACACTGCTGCATTTCAAGACAGAAAAGACTCCAGCCCTAATGTCCTTCCAATCGCCTATCTCTGCAGATGACGGCCATTGAGAGCATGGCGGAGAAGCTGGAGACATTTGGCTCCTTGAAGCCAGAGTCAGGAGAACTGCTGCGCTCCGTCCCGTCCATGTTCGACTTCAGAGCTCCACCCTCCACTCTTCCAGAGACACTGTTGCGCAAGGGCAAGGAGCGCTACACATGCAGGTAACTCTGGTACTGATCTGATAAGAGCTGTTTGATTATTTATTTCCTCCGAGGACAGAAATGTACATTTGTTTAAAAAAAGAAAAAAAAGAAACACTTGTTAAAATTGCATATGTTAAGCACTGCAATTTAACCTAACTGTTTTTTAGATACTGTGGAAAAATATTCCCTCGTTCTGCCAACCTGACTCGCCATCTCAGGACTCATACTGGAGAGCAACCATACAGGTAATCCTGCTCTATAAACTCTAGAAACCTTTTCCTGTTGTAGAGTCGGCCCAAGGCATAGCACACAAGGAATCTCAGAACCACTCCAAGAGTGGAGGGATTTTCTAAGAAGACCACAAAATTAAGTTGTAACTTTCACTTTTATGCCTCCCATCTTCTGCTTACTTTTAGAACCCTAACTAGAACAACAAATTTTGTCTAAACCAATAAAATATATGTATCTTTGTCAAAAGGACAAAAAACACAAGTTATCCTGGGTGCTATCAAAAAATGCATAATTTGAAATAACTTGGAGATTTGTTTAAGCTGTCCGTAAACATGTAGTGCCCTTTTTCTATTCATTAATTTCATGCTGAAAAGCTTAATATTCTTAATGTCAGACTGACATTGAAGGAATATTAAACTTATATGATATAAATAATATGAAGAAGCTATAACTGAGGCCTTGGTGAGAAGTGGTACTAATGAAGGTCGCCGAATGACTTGTTCTGTTTAGGGCCCATTACAAGCTAGATCTGTCTCTGTCTGTATGCTATGACCTTTATTTTGTTTAGTATATTTTGTCACATTACATCCACAAGCTTAAGTGTATTTTATATATTAAATTTTTTCAAAGTTTGAACATCTCATAGAGCTCTGCTCAGCCCAAAAAAAAAAAAAGAAAAGTGTATGACTTATTGTTGGATGCTGTCTCTACAGTAGTGTAATAAAGAGGCGTATTGTGCTTTGAATACTTTGTGCCAGCTTCTCCATCTCCATCTGTCTTTCTGCGCTTTATGAAACTAACCAGCTCATTGAGAATTGCATTTGCACAAAAACACATTAACTCAAATCTGAAATAGGGAATCTAACATTTCCTCTTCTGCAAAAGAAAGCAGCAAATTTCAGTTCGAACAATAAATAAAAGTAAAAAAAAAAAAAAAAAAAAAGGTCATTTGTTAGCAAGACGCAGACATTTTCCCAGGGATTACCAGACCACAGTTTGAACAGAGTTTATGTGTGTTTTCTTATGCCATAAGCTTGGAATAATTATCCCACTGCTAAATAATTTACCCAATGAAAAATGATAACTGTTGCTTTGGTGACAGAACTGTGGGGTGGAGGAGAGCGGGGACAGGGGGTGCAGAGTGTTGTGGTGAGGAGAAGTTTGTTGAAAATTGGGGAGATGAGAAGTCCAGACTTAGCAGCTGTGGTAATTTCTCTTGCAGTTATGAGGCCAGACTCAAAGCAAGCTGCAAGCTTTGGATTCAAGTGAGACTTTCTTGCTGTCCAAGGGGGTTGTCATGATATTAAGGATTCCCCCCCTACCCCGACCCCCTCACTTGTGTTACTGTGGTTCTTAAAACAAATTTTTCTCATTTTGTTTTGTGTTTATTTCATTGTGCACACAGAAATTCACTTTTGCACATTAGCTGCATTTGGTTAATGAATACACCCTTGCTGAAGTTATTCAGCTTAGTTACCAAGGTGGAAGAATGTTGGCCCAAAGTTTGGAGGAGGCCTATTGACCACAGGGGAGAGAATAAGACAGATGTAGGCCTTTCCTGCCCCAGCCTGATAGCCCACAACGCTACGTGCTGGCATGCCATTAAAAAAGATCACCGCTGTTTATTGTAATTCCTTTTTTTCTTGTGTGGAGATAACCAGGAGGGTTCCTGAGGGACAGCCAAGAGAGCAAGCTAATTCCACCAGCAAAAAAAGATGTAATCTTCTCGTATAATTTTGCATGAAGAAACTTGGCAGGAGCCCCTAATTTTGCAGGGCTTGAACCAAATCTGTTGCGTGCTTATTTTGTGAGAGAAGAATGCAGCTTTATTGCGCTGGCTGGAGATAAGAGAGCAGAGCTGTTTCACCTTAAACAGGCTCTTCCATCATGTGTGAGGCCGGGGGACTCGGCATGTGTGTGTTGGTGTGTCCGGCATTACCGATTTCAGTTCTGTTTCCCACAGCTTCATTATCCATCTCCTCCTACGTTGCTGTTTAATGTTGAACGTTTTCATCCGCTCTCTGTGCAGGTGTAAATACTGCGACCGCTCCTTCAGCATCTCCTCTAACCTGCAGCGGCACATTCGCAACATTCACAACAAGGAGAAACCATTCAAGTGCCACCTGTGTGACCGCTGCTTCGGCCAGCAGACCAACCTTGACCGCCACCTCAAAAAGCATGAAAACGGCCACCTGTCAGGTGAGCCCCAAATCATACAGATCTTCACATAAAAGTCTCCTTTTTCAAATCCACCCTAAAATTTATGCATTTTGTGAAATAAAACCGATCTGCTTGCTTTTAAGACTCATAAATAATTCTGTACAGGAGAATAAAAATAAACTGCCTTGATTTGAAGGATCTAGAAGCTGACAAATTAAGTTATATAAATCTGCCATCGTCGCCCCTGCACAAATTGGCTCTGGATATTTTATTTATTTATTTATATATTTTTTTTTACAATGAACTGCTTTCATCAGCATATCACAGCTCACAAGTTTGTTTGGTTGCGTCATTCTGAATCAGCAGAACAAGTGGTGACAATTGGTCAGAAGCCAACATCAGCAGGGGAGGCGGCCACTTAATCATGCCTAATGTACTATCAAATACAAATCTATTTATTAGCTAAGCTTTTTCTTTTGCGCATGAGACAATATATTTTCTAACTGATCAAATAAAAGGAATTTGGTTTCTACCACAGTTCCGCATTTACCAATGATGTTAACTGATCCTAAACAGCAGGAATACTGCCAAACTGATATATGGTGTGATACGAACAGATAATATTTCACAACGGAGTAATAAATGAGGATGCACACAGCGCCTTGCAAAAGTATTCAAATTTTAGAACATTTCCTCATTGTGTCGTGTAACAATCTCAGTATAAACCCAGCTGTTCTGTTAGCGAACATTAGTGAACAAACAGCATTTAGAAAACCAAGAATCATAGCAGAAAGCTCAGTGCCACGTTGTGGAGAGTTACGTTTTAAATCAATTTGAGCGTCTCACAGAACTCTGTTCAGGTGAGATTAGTTGAGGTCTCACCAAAACCAAAACTGAACTTTGTAACCCACATGCAAAGTTTTGCAAAAACAGCACTGCTTTTACAGCCTACATACACCCTATTTTACACACATAGTCTTGGCAGCGCCATGCAGTGGGAACTAAATTTATGGCAATCCCAGAGGAGACAGGACAAGAAAAAAAACTGAAGAAGAGGTTTATCATCCAATAAAACTGATATTTTGCTTTTTTGTGTTTTTCTGCAGGAACTGCAATGTCATCCCCGCAGTCGGAGTTGGACAGCAGCAGTGCCATATTGGATGACAAAGAAGACTCCTATTTTAATGAAATAAGAAATTTTATTAGCAGCGCAAGTCAGAACCAGACATCGCCAGAACCCTCTGAAGAAGGGTAAGCACAGCTTCACGTGTTTCCTTTGTCAGACCTGCATCTACACTGAAGGTCTTTGAAATAATTAGGCCCCGTTTTCTTAAAGTACTACTCAAGTAGCTTTAATATGTAACAGTTACCTCTTATCAGCCTATTTATGCTTATATTATTTTTTACTCTCAGGTAGTCTCTGTTATTAACCACACTACTTTTAGGGCTCCTAATGAGAGACCAATCATCTATGATAATAAAATCCCGGATTTTGTAATTCCCGTTGAGCTTTTAATGCTACTTGCCATTAGGCCACAGGGAAGGAAAGATATCTTTGTGTGTGCAAAAATGTCCAAGCGTTATGCAAATTGGTTCTCGTTGTGGTGATTAGATCAGAAAGCAGTTAGGAGGGTCGCTTGGGTCGCTCCGTTTGTTTTTCCATGTCTCACTTTGGTGGGATCACAGATTGGAGATCGCGGATAAGACCTGTGAGAGCCGGACCGGGTGGTAAACTATCAGGAGGGGAACTGGAGAAGAATGGAGAAGAAATGGTGGCGGGAGTAGTGGGTGAGGGGAGGTTGCAGCAGAAAGACCGCCACATCTGGAACCAACATGTCTGCCTACAGGAAAAGTGTAGATGGGGGTGGGGTCAAAGGGTCGGCCTGTGTTTCCTTTCAAACTGCAGTGCTCCTGACTGCTCCTGATAGATACTTTATCCTCAGCAAATTACCACGTTTGAAAGCGTAATTAGCGAATCTGTTTTCTTAATCACAGAGTTCTCGCTCTCTTCTTTGGAGTTAGCTCCTTCTTGCAGCTGTGCAAGCTTGGGACGGCACGAACACTGCCCTGTCAGTGTGCCGTTCTAAGCAGGAGCTGCGTTGAAAGAACAACCGCATCCGCTGCTGATGACTATCAGTCCATAATTTTTCTAATTTGTAGTACTAGCCCTTTTTTCAGACAAATCCAGTTCAGGTATCCCATTTTTTTTCTCTCTTATACTGTTGGGTTGTGTTAGCCGTTCGATATTCTCATTGTTCACTTCTCAGTGTTTTTTCTCTGAAGCCTTTGTGCAAAGAAATGGCATTTTTGCAAGCTGACGAGAGATGTCCTAGAGTGTAATTAGTGAATCAGTCTTAATGTGGTTCCAGATGATTTGCCAAATGGTGGTTTCCTGTGGTGCTGAGACAGAGGGACAGATTAAGACTCCAGCAGTTTGGATAGCTGGCCCCTTCTCCCTCTTCGGGGATAGAGGAGTAGGCCGGTTGGCAGCTCTCTCATAACTCTCCCAGCAAATGGGGCTGTCAGCTAAATATTTGGCCTATTAGATGAATACGAGATAGTAGAGAAAATAAACAAAGAGAGAGGTAGAGCACTCCATTTAAGTGCCGCAGTGATCAGCCCAGTGCTGCTGTGCCCAAAGGGGCCCCAAAAGCTTGATGACAAACTGGATTCCGGCTTTGCTCGGCTGCAGATCCTCCACTTCTTGCTTTGTTTATCTCGTAACTTCCACAGTTTATGGTTTAAACTGAAAGACCCACAACAGCCCACAAAGCTCTCTATACTTACTTTCCTTTACAAAACGAAAAGACCAACCGTATAGATGGGATTTATATTTATTGTTCTGTGAATGATCCTAATCCACAGGCTAAACGGCGGCCTGCTGGAGGAGGGGAAGCCCCTGATGCCCAGCCAAGAATCACGTGACCTGGAAGATGAGGACGCGGAAGACCTGGATGCAGAGGAGGAAGAAGCAGAGGAGCCGAGAAACAGTCCTCAGAAGACAGATGTCAAGGTGCATCCCAGCAGCGTCGGCGACGATGAAATGGACTTCAGTGAGCCCAACGACTTAAACCTCAGCTGCAAAACCTCCCCTAGGAGGTAAATGTTACATGAGAGCATCCGCTTCTTAAGATATCTCTTGAAAGCCTTTTTTTATTTATTAATATTTTAGACATTTTTAAAATATTTTTACATACTTCATTAAATTATCGTGTTACACTGCTTGAATATTGAATTAATTTTCTGTCTGGTTTCAGTGGCTATTTGATTGAACATTTGTGCTTGTAGAAGCACACTTAAATCTTATATTTAATAAGACATTCTATTCTATTTTCTTTTCCTAACTTCCAGGTATTCACAAGAGGAGGAACAGAGCAGCTTCTCAGCTTTGGATCACATCCATCGTTTCTCGGATCTGCGCAAAATGGATGAGAGCGAGCTGAGTGACGGAGATGGAGATGGAGATGAGGACGATGGATCCTTCGCCTCCCCATCACTCGCCAAGGCAGTCAAACAGCCACTCTTTAGAAAATCCAAGTCTCAGGTATGAGGAATATTTCCAGTTCTCCCCAATTCTCCATTCCTTCTGGCATTCCTGGTAAAGATGTGCTAAATGCTTAAATATGAATACTTCCTATATTGCACTTTTTACTCTCACACTGAAACATAATTTTTTTTTTTTAAATCTACCTCATATTTAGTTGGGAATAACAATCAAACATTAAGAAATACTATTTTTGATGTGTCTTTCCAGACAAAGTAATTCTTATTAAGATGCATTTGGTGTGATGTAAACCAGAAATAAGAAAACTGTTAATTAATCTCAAAGCTGCAATATGTCATTTTCATAACATATGAACATGGTGACAGATTTAACAAATAGAAAGGAGAATAGGTGTGTTAAATGAGTTTTATTTCTTTTCAGTCATAACCACAAATTATCCATGTAATTTATTTAGTTACTTACAGCTTTGTTTTCATGTATTTGTGTATGTATATTTGTGTGTATTTGTGTTAAGGGTTTGGAGTGGCTCCAGCTAACGGCTGCCTATCATTCTGTCTGATCAATTTAGCTAAAAACTGACAGAGTGTTGAGCTTTCAGTTGAGCAATTAATTCTGAAATGTTGGGGAAAAACCAGATGAAACAGTGTTGCCACATGAAAAGTGATGTAGTTGGGTGCCGCAGTGATGCAGGGGTAAAGTGTGCAACCCATGTACAGAGTCCTTAGTCCTCGATGTGGCTGTCATGGGTCTGAGTCCCGGCGCAATGACCTCTGACATGTTTTCCCCCCTCTCTCACAATCTAATTTCTTGTCTAACCATTCTCCAATAAAGGCCACTAGAGCCAGTAAAATGATGTACCAAGAGAGTGGTACGTTGGGGTTACCAAGTCGCCATAACAAAAACTCACTTCAAGGCTTTTTAGCATATCTTTACCAGGAGTGCCAGTAATTATGTAGGACTTTGTGCACGTTCTTTTGTTTGCCTCCTCTACATGAATCACTATATTCAAGCTTTGCGTCCCTCTTCTGCTCCCTCAGGCGTATGCCATGATGTTGTCTCTGGCCGAAAAGGACTCTCTCCACTCCGCCCCCCACACCCCGGCCACCATGTGGCACAGTCTGGCACGGGCTGCGGCAGAATCCAGTGCCATTCAGTCCCTTAGCCACGTATGATGACACCTAATACCATTGCATTCCACAACCTCTGACCTGATTACGGCAGTGGGCGTCCGCCACAGAGGCTATCAGAGGGTCCCAGACCGTCCACAGAGTGACTGCTGAGCAGAACCATGACCCATCTGACTGCCTTAAACATAAAGCGGGGTCACTGTCCACACAAAACCCTTTGGCAAATACAAAAAGTTTAAATGATTTTTCACAATAACAACAACTAAGTTGCGGTAAAAAAAAATGACACTAAAGTAATACAAGTCTGTATTTATTCTTCAGAGTTTCTCTGTTTTGCACAGCAAAGGCCGCTGATGCAGACGAATAACACGAATTTGCGGGTTTGTCGAGGCTCGAGCACATTCGGGAACATTCTTGAGAGTTGGTTTCAGCGTAGCATGTTTCGCTGCGTGTAAAGCATAAGAGCAAGAACGCAAGTCAAGTTTCACCCCCACAGAGATCCGCAGATGTTCAACTTTTGGATGAAAGCTGCTCCTTGTTCAGACGGCAAGATCAGCACTTGAATATTGACGAATATCTACAAGAAACACATGAAAATGAGTTCAACTGAAATAAGGCCAATCTCCTATTTGTGTGTTCGTGACTGCGTGTGTCTGTACAATCACAGCACTGTATACAAGTTTCAAGCAGCGCCCCATCCTGCCCACCTGCGCTATATGTGAACGGATATAAATAGATTGTCTTTTTAGTGTAAGAAAAGAAACAATGTTTTGTTTTGTACTTTTCCTTGTTTTTGTTATTTACTGAGATAAGTAGCCAGTGCTGACGATAATTGTCATTCTGTAAAGGGCATACGTCTTTTTTCAAAAATTCTTGAAATCATCCTAGCCGACCAACAATACCACTAAATAGCCTGAATGCTAGTTGTTAGCAACTCCATTTTCATGTGTCTTTCATTTTTTTTAGACAATCATTTGTTTTTTGTTATTTTTTATTTGGTTGGTGTTGTTGTTGTTATTTGCTGTTGTATTTTTGAGAATTGTATTTATTTCTTGGCAAACTGTAGTTTGTTTACTGAATAGCACTGCTCTTAGCCCAGGAGAAAGAGGGAGATTCCCACCCCGGGCCAATCCTGATCCCCAGTCATGGGGCTTGTAGATTACGTTTGATTGCCGCATAGTATTAAAAATGCAGTTCACTCCTTACTGTACTAATTAAACCAGTCAATTAATAGATTTTGTTTAGGGTTTTTTTTATGATTCAGTTGAGAAAAAGGGAAAAAAAATCATAAATTTTTAAGGACAAACAATAAGAATAAATCAGGTTTAATTCGATCCGAAGCGCATGGATGGTCTGTAAAGATCTGTATCTGACATTTTCTATGATTGTCTGCAAAGCTTGTGTGATGTTCGGTTCATGTTAATCCCTCGTGCCAAACTTATGATAAATAACAGAATACTTTTGTTTATTCTCCCGTTTTGAGGGACCAGACTTTTTTTTTGTTTTTGTGCTTTTTGATTGTTTATAATCGATTTTAAAAATTAATCAGCAAGTTGAGGTACTTTGTTTTAATGCTTTCTACAATGTAACTGTTATGCATTTCAATTCAATACTGTGGGAGGAGCAACTAAGAAAATAAAAGAATACAGTGTAGATTGACTTGTTTTCTGTTTAGTCCTCTTTTTTTTTTTTTTTTCTTCATTGTCTTACAGCTCCATGGCAGCCCATCGTTTTGGCCCAAACTGGAGGCATGAGTCAGAATACCACCTGGCTTTTTCTCCTGGCGCTCCCATGGCCTCCAGGAGCGAGGGAGAGCCTGAACTCTGCTCCTCTTTCTTTTCCTCAAGGCCTTGGCTCACATTTAGAGAGGGAAGCGGAGAAAAGGCAGCAGAGGGCTTGAATGTGGTAGTGGGAGCTGAGGCAGGAATGCGTCCTCTTTATTTGTGTCCATTTGTGGGGCATGATGGATGAGGTGGGTAGATGTGATGACCTGGCTCATCGCTCAAACACTCAATAAGAGTCCCCTTCCTGCAGCAGGCCTCCCCATCCGGCCAACCACCCCCCGCCCCTCTTTGTCGCTGCTGCCAGCCAACGTGGGCGGACATTGTGGCTGCGAGGGTAGGAGCCCTATTGTCCGACGAATCACTCAACTTGGGGGTGGGGTGCAGAAATTGGGCATGTCAGTGAAGATGCTTGGTGCTGACGATCCACATTTACAGTGCTCTTGGCACCTTAATGGATGGGTTGCTTTCTTAAGGCCTTCAGGGCTCAACGTGGCGTTCGGCTTTGTCGAGGTCACAGAGGGTCAGGCGATGCTGATGAGGTCAGTGTGGGTCATCCAGCTTTGATGAGGTCAGCTTCATTATTGGTGGTGATTCCGAAAGTCATGGTCATAATGAAGTGGTGAGGATATTGCCTTTGACCATGTGTTTTGCCACCTGTGGACTAATTTTGCCTTGCAAAGCTGAGATGAACTTTCTCCACAGTAGCGACGTTACAGCCGCAGGAATTTTATATAATGAAACCTTACAAAGTAGCACATAAGTATAAAGCTGAAAATAATTGTCTATTCTTGGAGACAGTTGGCTTAAAAACCAGAGAAAATATTTTGTGTGAAATTCACACTAGATCAGCACTTCCTACAATCCTCAGACCAAACCAGCCCCGGCCACCAGCTTGAACTAGTCTTTAAAAGTCACTTAAATCCCATTTTCCCATCCATTTTAATGTTCAGTTTGAAGTTCTGCAAGTCATCTTCACCACTGGACAACTAAATGCATTCGGTTATTCTAGTGATTGCTTAATTTTCTATTTGTTTTACAAGTAACTAAAGTGTATTTATAAAGCCCTTTTCACAGACACAAACGTCACAAAGCACTGTGCAACCAAACGACAGTTAAGTTATACAAAGCATAAATGCAAGGATTGAAACCACAGTAAAATCATGACATAAAAATATGGGAGAACACAGTTTTCACTTGGTTAGTCAGCAGAGCGAAGCTGCTGAGGCAAACTGTTCCACAGGTTAGAAGCCACAGACCCATATCCCTGATTTTGTAGTGGAGTACGTGGGACAGCCACAAGATTCTCGGCTTGGGATCAAAGGTCACAAGAAGCAGAGTGTGGACGAATCAGAAGGCTGATCATTCAGACCCCAGTGAGTGAGAACAAGGACTTTAAATCAAATTCCAAAATCCACTGGGAGCCAGTGTGGCGAGTACAAGACTGGAGTGATACGAGTGTAGTTACTAGATTTAGTAAAAAGTCTGGCAACTGCGTTCTGAATAGCTTGCAGACGTGAAACTGATCGTCTGTCCAGACCAATAAAAAGAGCACTGCAGTAGTCCAAATGACACAAAATAAAGCATGAATAATGTTCTCTACATATGTTCTGTGGACCATGTCCCTTATCCAATGTGTAGCTATGACATGAGTTACATACAATACTGTAAAAAAGCTCCCAGACAGATTTTTGTCCTATTTTGTCACAGTTAGATGTTTCAGGTTAGCAAACTTTTTTTTTTTTTTATGCCAGATAAAGACAACCAATACAGAGCGCAGTTTTCAAACATCAACTTTAAAAGGACAATACAGTGAGGCAAAAATTCAAACCACACCACTCCTAAATGATTCAAATAAAAAGATGTTGGCTTTCAATTTGAAATATTTTATTATCCCTGGGGGACAATTCATTTGGAGCAGATTCCGCAAAATCCACGCACAATAACTCTCACAGGAACAGAGAGAGAGAGAGAAAGTGTATTGGCCAAGTTAAGTCTGTAGTTAAAAAAATGTGATGCCATTTTACAAATTTCAATATGGCGTTCATGCTTGAAAATTCTCCAGCGTTGCTGAATTAGAACAATTCTGCAGAGTGATGCAAAAGTCTCATTGACAGTTTCCATAAACGCTTGATGGCAACAATCAATTAACACGGTTAGAGGCAAATTACTCTTACACATAGAATTACGTTGGCTTGAATAATTGAAATCAATATAAAAAATTTGTAGGATATTAAAATATTATTGATGAGCAGAAACAAAAAAAGAAACCCGTAAGCAAACAAAATGATTTTTTTACAGTATTGTAGGCATCTTCAGAATTTTATTTAGAGGCATCATAGTAAAGGAGGTAGCATGTATTTCGAAAGGATTTGCTTAATTTCCTTTTTCTTCCACTTTACAATAAATGAAAAACAAAACTTTTTGTGGCTGCAATGTGACAAAATGAGGGAATGTTCCAGGTTTATGAATACATTTGCAAGTTGCTGCGTCTTCATAAATAGGTGTTTGCAGTGTATCTGTCTCCTGTATTTTCCCAGTGGGGTCATAGGTTGCGACGGGTACTCGGTGGGCAGTGCTTCGTGGAGCTTGGAGCCACTCAGCTAATGGGACAGCTGGCAGAGCCTCAGAATCCATCAGGCCTCATTATAGCTCCCGTTCAGCCTCTCTTTATTCCCCATCTTCTCTCTCTCCATACTCCACCTCTTTCTTCCCTTCTCTGCCACCCTTCCGACTCGACCGACCCTGTCTGGCATGTAGCTGCTCCACTCGCCTCGCTGGGACATACATCACACCCTCTGAACGAGCCGGGCCTCTGCAGCTGGCAGCTCTCTCCCTGATTGACTTGGCACCCAAGCTGACTCAGACACCAGGGAAACCACTGGGGAGGAGGAAGAGGAGGTAAAGAAGATTGAGGGTGTGTCTCCCTAAAGAAGGTATTTACTAACAGCTGGCATCAGTGGGAGGTATAGAAGTGGGTGGGGTTTTTTTTGGGGGGGGGCTCCCACAAATCATTTCAGCAAGTTTCTTCTGTCCCAACGCTCCATATGTACAAACAACTGCAGGCTAATCAGACAACCCCCCCAAACCCCAACTCAAGCCTTGACCCACCCCTGACTTGTTTTTTTATGTATCTTTCTTTGCATCACTTCTGCAGCCTTGTCAGCTCCCTCTCCATGAGCAGTGTAGTTTAAAGTTGTGGTTTTGTTGCTCGGTTTGTTTCTTTCTCGCTGGAAGCTACGGGTCATTAGTGTTATTGATGGACACTCAGTACAATTCCAGAGAACAGGCTGAGCAAGAGCGGTGCGGAGCAGCCATGCACATGGTTTTATTATGACAAGCCTAATCAGGACAGGCGTGGTGGCACAACCAATTGGAAGGCCTTCATTTGCTCATGGATTACGCTGGATTAAAAAAAAAAAAAGAGCTCTGCAGGCCAGCAGCTTCAGTTTAGAGGGACGGATCCATTTATCCAACATGGGATATTTCTGGAACAAGCTGAACATAAATAGGTTTTATATGTTCATGTTGATGTTCATGCGCAGACTGGAGTCCAAGTTTCCTTTACAAGCTCTTTCCTGCATAGAACTCCACCTAGTGGTACAACTACAAAATGTGCCTCAACTCATAAAGCCATCATTTAGAAAATAACCCCAAAACATAAGTGTGATTTTATTTTTGTCCTCTCTTCTTTTCAAAGGCTTTAAACATTTAGAGTAAAAAATTCAATCTTAGCAAAACACACATCCAGAGTGTGGGAGAGTTTCTTGATATGGATCTTTTTACGTTTAACATTTATTTTTTCAGTCAACAACTGCCCTAATGGTGCAAGACGTGTTGAAATGATTCCTCCACCTCCTCCACTCATTTCTTTATCTGCGCAGACAGCTTTGTCAGCGAGAGTTCAAAACACCACGGCCCTCAGGGGGATCCGGTTCAACGCAGAGGGCCAGAAATGATCTCTGGGACATGAAGCTATGGCAGCGAAGTGATAGAATCTCTTTTGTGAAGAGTGGCGTACGCTTAATTACAGCGAAAAAGTACCCATGATGCGATCTTAGTGTTTACGGGCTATTTCATTGCTGGTTTCCTGCCCCCCCCTCTTTCTCTTTCTCAGCCTCCTGATAAGTACATATCCATGCAGCAGCTTGGATTTCTTCTTGTTTTTGCCAGAAATCTTTAAAAATTCATTAAGTGATAATCAGAAGAAAATTTACATTTTAAAGTTTTAACACCATTCGGGAAAATAAAAAGTTTCTCTCAGGCAGCTCCAGAATCAAGATTAAACAAAAAAAGATCTCAGTCATGAACTATAATTGTAAGCATATTTAAAGTCTGGTATTCAATATCTTCTAAATCTTACCAGAAAAATCTATTCTAGCGTGCCAGCTCCCTCCTCGCCCATCTTCATGCATGGAGGGGCTGATACAGTGGTGCAGTGGCCACCCAGAACACGGTGGATGGATGGCCTCTCTGGGCCTGTTTGACTGGAAACAGGTGTGTGTCATCTGAAGATGAAGGCCCAGCCGATAAACATTATTGGAGAACATCTGCTGCTTGTCACAACACAGGGTGAGCTGCAGCGCTCCAACATCCATCAGCCACACCGGAGACTGGATCTGTGTGTGTGCGTGAGGTAAGGGGGCTCGATCCTTCGCTGGTGAGTCCGTTCACCCATCACTCACCCCGGGGATGCTGGATGGATGGTGGAAAAAGGGGAGAAAGCTCGGTCCAGGCGCTTTGCCGGACCACGTTTGCCTGTGGCCATTAGTCGTGGACATGCTCCAGTGAGCTTGAAAAATGTCACTGGGAAGTGTGCACTTGCTATCTGACGCACACACACGCACGGTCAGACACACAAGTCTAGATCATATCTCAGGTGCACAGACACACACACACACACACGGGAACACGCACAGTGTTGTACTCAAAATTCATTGAAATTGATACAAAGCAAAATACTATACTAGAAAAAGCACAGTTCCAATGTTTGCAAGAAACAAAACCCCAAAAGAACACAGAAGAAAATATTAACAGAACACATTTCAGAATTTTTATGCAATAAAGCACAGCTGAAATGACCCAGATTGGCCACTGACAGATGCAATTTGTGTTTTAATTATAAGGAAAAAGACAACAAGACAATTGATAAAGAAGCTTAAATAAAATATATTTAAGTAGAGTTTTTGAGTGAATAAACTGTAAAGATGACACTATTACAGCCTGAGCTAAATTGTTTCAATAAAATGACTAATCTAAAATATTTTTCCTCACGTAACATGTAACATAGGAAAAAAATTATCCAGACACAATGTTTTATTTAAATAATATGAATATGCAAAACATTCTTTGGCTGTACACTGACTTCAAAGACGTGGAGCTGGAAACAAGTTTTATCTTATGAGAAATAGGACAATTGTAAGGGAGAAAAAACCTTTTTACAGATTGACTGAGTAAAAACTTACATGTACCAAGATGGACTTTAACTTTCTCACCACCATGTTTCACCATGAGCATGGTGTCATGAAATCCAAGCAGAGTTCTGCATTCAGGACAAATTTGGCTTGTCAACTCCGTCACTAGTGAGTGTGTTGTTGTTTTTTTAGCAAACTCCTGAGGCCTTCACAGAACAGCCATAATAAAACTGAGATTAAATTAAACATAAGTGGGCTCTTGTGATTTAGCTATGTCTGAATCATTTGATGCACTGGATTTTATTAAAGGGTGCCAGATTAAAGAGGGCTTAATACAAATGTACACCACACACTTTAGATTTTTGAACATTTTTTGAAAGCCATTCACATTTTTCTTTTACTGTTACTTTGTGTTGAACAATCACATACAATCGCAAAGAAATCCAAAGTGTATAATCCAGTGGTCTCAAACTGCAGACCTCGAGGGCCAGAGTTCTGCAACGTTTAGATGTGTCACTTGTCCTACACACTTGAATGAAATGTTGAAACTGCCTCACTAGCATGCAGTTAAACTCCACAAAGCTCTGCTAATGAGCTAATATTGGAGCCAGCTGTGCTGAAGAAGAGAGACATTTAAAATTTGCAAGACACCGACCTGCGAGGACTGGAGTTTTCAAAAGTAAGAATACTTTTCTTGTTCCTTTGGTACCCGACAATATTTTTCTATTGCTTGAGTTCTCCGGTACCTGTACATTTACTTATGAAAAACGTCATGAAGTTGCTCTTATTTTAATGGTTTTAATCAAAAGTATCATATAACGTTGTTTCTACACACTAAAAATGAGTTTGAAATGCATTATGCAATTGAGCAATTGCTGAGTTCATGGTTTTATTGAGAAATGGATCATTACTGACTCAATATATGTCAAAAGGATCCAGTTTCATTCAATGTATCAACTGTACTGCAGGTATTTGTGTGTGTTGGGCCTGTAAAAACAGCTTGAATCAGACCTGAGTTTATGGTCCTCCAAAGACGTTTCACATGCTGGTACCTGTGGTTGATTGTCTCAGACTCAGTGAAGGAGTGCCAGCCTCTGACAACTGAGTACCAGCTCCATAGATCCAATATAAGCGTCTCAAAGATGATCAGAGCAAAGCTACGCAGAGCCAAGTCCCGACTTTGAGTGTCCAGTCAGGAATTTTCACCTCTGTTTGGGTTATGTGGTCTTGCTGCCTGTTTTTCTATTTCTGTGAGACACAGACATATTCAGCACTCCTGAGGTTTGGTGCAGCCGCGCTGAAAATGGAAGACAGGGGAGGAGGGAAAAAAAATGCAAAAAGACATCAGCACTAGTTGAAAATCAAAAGCAAATGTTCAGGGGTTTCTGAAGAGGAGGTAAATGCTCTGTAGTCTCCCCCGTGCGCTTTGCTGTGAGTAGGTAAAACGAAGACAGCCTAAAGCCTAGCCTCATGCTGAGTGCAGATTAAAATAGCTGTCAGGAGAAAGGAGCACCTATTGAGGGAGACAGGGTGACATGCAGAGTGATGGTGCTCAGCCTCTCACACTTCAGGACACAGTATTTCACCGAAGCTGGTTCAGCTTTACAGCCTGCGACCTTATGTCCCGCTTCGCTTTAGCTTCGCTGTTTTATGTCGGTGCAAATGTGAATGGCAATAAGGAACTCAAGTTTACCTTTGCTACAAGTCGAGCCGAGCCAGGTGAGCGGACAGAGACATCTGCCGTTTACCCGGTCACAGTGGGAACCATGGAAACACTGGCACAACAGGGAGCAGTAGGGGCCAAAGCGGTCTCCATCACAGCCTGACAGGAGAGGCAGAATGGGAGGAAAAACATAAGGCTTAGGAAATGAAGGAATTTGCTGCATTAGATAAAATAACAGGAATGTTAAGAGAGCTAACAAAAAATATGGTTCTGAGATTACTTTTTTCACATCTCTCTCCCCACTGGCCTGAGGGACAGAGACATCTACCAGTGGATGGCTCACATGACACCTCGTCAGCACAATTACAGGACTTCATACAGTTCAATCCAAAGCTGCCATTTTCACATTCTACAAGTCAAAAAGAAAACACACACACCAATATATCGTTATTATTGTGAAAATTTTCACATAATCTTGATAGTCAATAATTTGCCTCTGTAGCATATAATGGTTAAACTTAACATTATGAACACATGACTAATATGTTCGTCTAACTTATCTGTGGCTATCAAATCACATACACAACAAACTGCAAGGCATTATGCATTTCAATTATTAATAGAATCAAACCCTTCTTATAATTATGCGATTAAAACCTGCTTAAAAGTTGTTGATCTAAGGAGGTACTTTTATACTTTTAATCTGATAAAAGTGTCTCATAAGTGTGCATTTTCTAATTTATTGAACATGATAGCATGCAGGTACTTAATATTGCTTTTTTACACAACAAAGATTTATGAATTAGATATTAGACAAGACATACGGCTACATGCTCTCATACAGACACATACACATCACCACACAAGTGATAGATTTATAAATATTTTTATTCAACCAATAAGTTTACTTCTCAAGGGAAATGAGAGCTGTATCTCCTCGAAAATAAATATTGGAAAAGCAATGCCAGAAAATGTCACAAAATAATAATGAAAAAATATTTATTGGCATCACAACAATCAAACCCTTCTTATAGTCATGAACGGGCTTTTAGAATATTTCCACTGTCATCCCCCAAATCTTTATCTCTCACCTTATCTTATCTATTAGATTCAAGTCAAGATTGCCTGCATCTTTTCCTCAGCTCCCAGTCACATTTTCTGCTGGTGCTGAAGTGGTTCTGTAGATACTCACACTGCTGCTGAGAGTCCCACAAGCAGGCAGGAGGCCACAAGGACGTAACAGAAATGCATTAACCATAGGAAAGCACCTCACTCTTATTTGGAAAAAAAAAAAAAAAAAAAAAAAAAAAACAGCAACAAAAAAATTGTCTCCATAATCACCTAAAAAAGAAAACCCTTTCCTGTCTTTGTGACAGAAAATATAAACACTTTCCCTGGTCGGTTTTATATTACAATATTCATTCCTTTTATGTACAGAGGACAGTAAAATAGCACACCCTCTTTAATACAGGTGTCTAGTCCTTGATAGCTGCTATCTTGATTTTTTTTAAAAAAACGTTTTGTTTCATACTTCACTAATGGGTAGCCACATGTACTATACTTACGTCTTTCACATTGTGAGCCATAGTAGCCTGGTGGGCACAAACATTTGCCTGTCACATGATCACATGCTTGGCCCATGTTACAGTCACATGTGAACTGACAATTCAAACCATAAAATCCAGAAGGACACTCTGAAAAAAAAAGATATCAAGGTAAAGTTACAATTTTCAAATTACCTGTTCATTCAGTTATTACCAAAGCTTTCACGAGTCAGCTTAAAATCAGGATTTGTAAGACTTTGCATACCATGCTGACAGTAGTCGCCATAGTACCCAGCGGTACAGCTGCAGCTGCCAGTAAAACGGCTGCAAGTTCCATTGTTAAGACATTGGCAGTGTTGTGCACAATCGGGCCCATATTTTCCTGCAGGACAGACTGAACAAATACACAAAGTTACAACAGAAATGTACAATTGTGTACAATGGATATATAAACAGTTAACACTGTTTTTGACATAGACAAAAACAGATTGTTAAAACTCCTTCTAAATAATTAAGCAAGATCATAATAAATAGAAATTATAGACATCATCGTGTGAGTAAATAGGGATTAAACTAAATAAAAGATGTTATTAGTAGCATCCATTTTTTTCTATAAAAACACAATATGTTTTTGTAGGTTTCCTGACCAAAAACGTACCACTTTGCATGTCTGAAACCTGTAACAACCACAGAGATTTCCTGAGTTGCAAATAGTATTTTTTTTCATTATACTTTAACTATTAAAAGCAATTATCAAAACTCGGTATACACTACTTCGAGCAACAGTACAATAAAATAAAACTATGTGGTCGGGTACCTCTGATGGCTCAGAATACCTGTCTCACATTGGGGTCCAGTCCAGCCCAGTCCACACTTACAGGACCCGTCAACAGGATCACATACAGCTCCATTCTGACAGCTACAGGCGTACCTGCACTGCAGACCATAGTGTCCTTTTGGACAAGCTGCAGAAATGATAACACAAAGTCATACACTAACTGACATGTCCTACTCAAACACACACACTTACAACACTGCACTGAAAGTCATCATGTTTATTTAACCAACAGTTCATTACGGCGATGGCAAACTAGCCTAATTTGGCACTGATATAAAAGAATAATCATGTTTCTTTGGGTAATTTAGTGTCCGGAAAACAATAAGCAAGACATCTTTGATTCCCGTGTTTATTTATTTGCATGCTTGCCAAATCCAGTGACACGGAACACAGAGAATGAGCTACTTCTAGGTTTCTGTAAACATTCAACAAGAGCAACTTAAGAAGTGGCACGTTCGAGTACACGCAGAAGGCTGAGGAGGAGAACATTTAGCCCAAGCAGAACTGGAAACCCCCCGTCTGCAATCCTGCTGAATTGCTGATAAAAGGAGAGATTAAGAAAACTCGGCTCAGCCTCCTGTTTCCCGGGAATAAAAACCCTGTGATCATGAGAGGCCGCACTCTGAGGAAATGGAGAATTTGTTCCTTCAATATACAGTGAAAAATGTTGAAAACTACACCCTCATTTTTCTGCTTGTTTGACAGTCTCTGTTGGGTCTCTCATTTCCAAAGAACTTATTAAAGCCAATGGTTTCAAATGATGCATGTCTGCCTCAGTGGTGAGTCTCTGTTTACTCATGGGAATAGTAAAAGATAAAAAGCAGAAGAAAAGCCTTGGTTGAAATTTGTGACATGGTGTGACTTAAAGTTAAATAATAAGCTGACTCTTACGATTTCAAAAATGGACATTTATTTTTACCAAAAACCTTTGGTGAGCTGCAAATACTCGTGCACCTTGTGATCTTTGTATTTGAACTACCATGTATCATAATGTTGATTGATCTCAGAAATAATAGCTTACCCCGATGGCATGATGCCCCTGTCCTTCCGGGACCACATATGCACCTTCCAGTTACTGGATGGCACTGCGCTCCTTCAGCACAGGAGCACAGCTTTGCACAATCCTTCCCGTAGTATCCACCTGGACAGCCTGCACAAGCAAATGACTTCATAGGACTTAAACAGTTATTCCTTTGTTATCAGATATTATTTCTAAAGCAAACATATTGGGTTCAATTTGAAGTAAATAAGTTGATTTTTGAGGGGTTTTTTTTCCAACTTACGGGAACTGCAGTCAGCTCCAATGTAGCCCGGATGACAGTAGCATGTCCCAGTCCTAAAGTCACAGCGACCGCCATTGATGCAGGTGCACTTGGACTTGCAGTTTGGCCCAAATGAACCCGCTCGACACCCTGGACGCCACACAGGACAACCAGAAAGAGAAACAACTGTGATTTTATTTAGTTTTAGAGGTTCTAATTAATAATTTTTTTGAGCGTCATGCTATGAGGATGTTTTTTCTGACTCTTTCGGTGTTAACGACCAGAGAAAAGCATCCAAGCAGCTTAGAAAAAAGCACAAGCTTAAAGGCCATGCATAATCACTCATACAATTATTTTTCCAGTGTATTCAGGCTTGAGCTGTAAATAGTTACATTTATATCCATGTCCAACATGTGCAAATATGTGAAAAGAAAATAAAGTGAGCATACGACTCTAGTCTGTGGTTGGTTGCCATTGTTCCTTACCATCAGTTGCCCAGGCAAATAGAAAACAAAAGCCTATGCTTTGAAATATGTCATGCTGACATCACATTACTAACAGCAGACTCACGGAGCTCACAGCGTGGGCCATAGTAGCCGGGTGAGCAGCTGCATTTCCCTGTCGAGGGATCACACTGCTCATGGAGCCCGGAGCATCGGCACAGCTGGCTGCAGTTTTGTCCGTACGTGCCAACAGAGCAGGCTGGGATGACACAACCAGACACATCCAGCATTACAGTCATGTGAACCAAAGGTCACGGAAAGCATTTCTTTAGCTACAGATTAACAAGGTCATGAACAAGATCACAAGGAGAGACAAAAAAAATATTGAGACTTATACAGGTGATCTGTTTCAGTTCCTGACATTTTTGTGATCTTAAATCTGCAGGTAAAAATAACTAAATGAAAAGCAACGAGTAAAGCTCCACCACACTAAATGATCACATTGTTTAGCTTTGCCTGGTTGTGCAGAAAAGACCTTAAGACGTGCACACATTCAGCAGTTTGTGGGAACAAAGACGCGTGCCATTTCCCTTTCCTCTCTTTTAGATAATTCTGTGAAAACAGCGAGGCATTCAGCACTTGACTGGTAACAAACCCAGCACTCCCAGCAACTTTCCCTTGTGCCCGAACCCGGCCGGACATTCTTTCACACACCCTCTCCGCCTATCTGCATATACACTCATCACAATAATGAATGAAGTCCCCGGACAATCAGTCATAGTGACCAAGATGAATCTGTGAACCAAACGTGTTTTCGGGTGAGACCGCGGCACTCTGCTACTCAGTTAGGCAGCAGCAGAAGGCAGCGAGGGGGACAGATAAGAAAGGACTCCAGACTAAAGAGGCAATTACAGCGCTGTCATTATGCATGTCTGCCTTCCAAAAGCCCTTATCCGCCGCCGAGTAGACAAAAACAATGCCTTCTGTTTTACTTGGCAACCGGTGTGTAACATTTATCAGATGTCGAGGGAGTGTGTGAGGAGAGGAAGGGAGCTGGGGTGGTGAGGTGGGGGGTTGAAGGAGCAGTGAGGCTAGTGAAGCTGTTCGTATACAGCCCTACAGGGTATGGTATAAATAATGAAACATTCTCATACAGTCCTGTGATAGTGAGGGTCTCACATAGAGGTGGAGTGCATTTCCTAGAATGGAGTAAACTGTAAACTTTCCCAGGAGCCGGAGAAAAGAAGGGGAATTCTAATCAGCATGAAGTGGGCAAACTGACAGCTACTCACCTTGCCGCTAAAGATAAATATATTTTGCTGACACCAATGTTCTTTTTTGTTCCTACTTTTCTCACATCCGGACCCCGAGAGTCCAGCTGGGCAGCCACAACTCCCCGTCTTGTGGTGACAGGGCACCCCAGGGCGGCATTGACAACGCCGGGCACAGGAAGGGCCGTAGAACCCAGGAAGGCAGGCTGATAGTCCGCAGAGGGAAACACAATTTTCTCAGAAAAATCTTCTATTCTGCCTGATTCACGCAGCTGCAGTTTCTTCACCCCACTCCCCACACACACACTCACGTTTGTCACACCTGGCTCCCCTCCAGCCTGGCCGACACTCACAGCGACCCGTCATGTGGTGGCAACTGGAACTGTGGGCACAATCGCACCTCCGCTCGCAGCGGTCCCCGAAGAATCCCTCAGAACAGGCTTCAGAGAAACACACGGGCGTTTGTGATCAGAATGAATTCAAGCCGCGGTTACTGAAGAAGTGCAACCGCAGATTCAGGTTGTGGGAAGAGAGGCTCTATTTCCATCTGTCTTTCAATGTCAGTGTGAGGTCAGAGAGGTTCTAAATTCACCTGATTGACAGTTTTCTCCAATCCAACCAGGCAGACACAGACATTTTCCAGTCACCTTGTCACATCGCCCTCCGTTTAAACATCCACATGCTTGTGTGCAGTTCTCGCCATAGTTTCCTTCTTCACACTCTGTCAGAGTAAAGCCAAACAATTACATTATTCATCTAGAAAATGTCATCATGCATAACCAGGATGCTTTATTATCTGATCAAGATAATAAAGCCTTTTTAATATCTATTTTTGGTTTGTTTTTGTGGATTGACTCACCTAACTCACAGGCAGCTCCTGTGTGTCCAGGTGGACAGGAGCACTGGCCAGTCACGCTATGACAGAAGCCTCCATTTTGACACAGACACTTGTTAGAACATTGTTCCCCATAATGTCCTGGTGGACAAGCTGCATACACAAAGGTAAAAGTTTAAAAAGAAAGAGCTCAGTGTATATGGTAAGGTTGAATTATAGCTACGTATCTGAGACTGTTTCCAAATTTTGTAGTTTTTTTAAACAATTTTATGAATTTTACTGGGAACTGAAGTGAAGGAGCATGACATAAAGTAGTGCATCACAATGAAGTGGAAGCAAACAAACAAAGTGGGAAACTGTTACATGCATTTATATTTAGCTTTTCTTACTTTGATGCACATGAAGGAATTTTAAGGGACAAGTCATAAATCAGTAAATAGAGTCCAACTGTGTGTTATTCTTAGTATCTGTGAAGGTCACAGAGGAACTTTTTTGTTCAACAGCATCACAAAGAACTCACCAGAAAATTTTGAAAATCATCTAACTCTGTCCTTCCACTTCACAATTATGTGCTACATTGCATTTTGTGAAATAGCACATAAAATCCCAATAAAATTCATTGAAATATGAGGTTGTAATGTGACAATGTAATGTATATGTCCAGTTTTAAAACTGTGCAGCTTTATTTTTAAATTGACCGAGTTTATTAAAAATGCAGGGCCTGGTAATACTGTGTATGTAGTCATGTGCTAAAACCATACTGACATATTGTGCAGCCTCTTTCCTCACATCTTTATCGAATCACTCCTTAAACAGAAGGTTCCAGAGGCACAAAGAAAGTCAGTTGTTGCTCCAGTTGCAAAAACCAAAACTCCTACATCACTAAAAGACGTTTGATATTTTTTAAAACACTGCTAGCTCTCAGTGTGCGACAGCCAATGCATGTCCAATGAGTTGCACTCATCTACTGGTTCACCAAAAGTTTTATGTCTCTTTTTCCTACTACGGTATATATCAGTGACTGTATACTGAATAGTAAAGTATCTGGAGGAAATTGTTGCCTTCTTCTTTTACTTCATGTTATCGCTGCAATAAAAATAGTTCATCCAAATCTGTACTTTTAAGAAAATCTTCTGAAATGATTGCTCTTCTTTTAATTTGTCTCGGGCCAATATGACTAGACTTGGTAATCCGACTGAGGTGGCTGGTAAGATTTTGGTGAGGACTCAAGTCCAATCTGTGGATTTTCAGGTACTGAGGAAGGTTACCTCTGTCATGTTATGTTCGGATCATCGTCTCTTTACAGATTTCCAGCTTCTTGCCTGCCATAAAGAAAAAGAGACATAGAATCTCTTTTGTACCTGCTGTTATTGTTAGGCTTAATAAACTAAAACTATAAGCGCTGTTGCCTGTCATATTCCACTTTACACTTTGTGGACACTGATGTATCAGACTTAGGCTGTTCTGTTCTGGACTTCTTCTAGTACAAAATAAGTGCTGTGTTGTGTATTGTGTTTCTATTTATTGTGCTATTGGATGAGCAGACATGTTGCAAATTAATTTCCTATTTTCATCCAACCATTGATGGCTATAAAGTTTGTAAAGTTACTGAAGTGGTGAAATACTCACGCAGTTGGCAGTAGGCTCCAGTCCAACCATCTGTGCAGCTGCATCGCCCAGTGACGTGGTCACAACTGCCCTCATTCTGACACCTGCAGGTCTGACCGCAGTTCTCTCCAAATCTACCTTTTTGGCATTCTGACAATGCAAAACATAGGTGGGCACAATGACACAATGACTAAGTATTACCATGCAAGACAAAGTCCTCTACAGGAAAACTGCAGAAGACCAAGCTTTAGTGTTATACCTTCAGCAAGGTTGGTTTCAAATAAACGCATTGAAAGGTGAACTTGACATTTGGCACTTGAGAAAAAAGCAAAATGCGCAAATGGCAAAGATAGATCATTAGCTCATATTAGTGGCTTTCTGCTGACTTGAGCTCTGATAGCTGGAACCACAAAATGGCTGTGGAAAAAGCAAAGCCATGAATAAAGCTGCAGAATCACAGACTTAGAATTTTAGTGGGCAATTCACAGGCTTCATTAAAACAAACCCATGAAATCCTCAAGAAACTTCAGCATGAAAACACTTATTGGTTAGCTGCTAAAAGACTCTTCCAACTTATTTTCTCCCTTCCCTGATTCTGATCTCTATATACATGTGGGTGCATTTATCTAGAATAGACCTCAATTAAACCCCGGGTGCCAGAGGGCACTCTCGTCCTCCCTCCACTCTCTCCTCCCTTACGCATCCCTAAAAAAGTCATTGGCAATGTCTCATTATATAGATAATTGTTTACAAACACATCTTAGTTGTGCTTTTGGGAGAGGATGTCGTGAAGGGCCGCAGCGAGGGCCTCCCTCACACCCTGTTTTAATGATGTGGCTTCCATTACCCAGAATGCAGTGTGGTCCTGCCCAGCCGGCGGTGCACAGGCAGGCTCCTGTGATGTGGTGGCAGCGGGCACCGTTCCTGCACTCGCACATCTGGCCACAGTCAAGCCCGTAAAAGCCGTCCGGGCATGCTGTGGGCCGAGATAAAACATCCGACTGGTTAGAACTGGCAGCGCAAAAGGTTTGATGCCAGCTTTTTTCACATACTTCTCTCTCTTTCTAAAAAGTCTTACACTTCCCCTCCTACTTTCCCTCTCAGTCCTGCCATCTCCCCAAAATACCAATATCAAATTGCAGTACCACGCTGCGGCGGCAGCTGAGCGCCTGCGTTCGTTAAGTGAGCTCCTGTCCCCCACATGTGTGGTGGATCTGGGCCACATCAAAGTTTATGGTGGATCAGAGGCCTCCTCTAACCCCCTCCTTTCTTTAGGGTAGAGGGGGCACGAAAAGCCGGTAAATAGAGCACCTGCTGTGTGCACAGGCCCCTCCAACCTACGGTAAAACAAAGCCTGGTTACTGTTCTCCACACACATGCTACGATGCTGCTGCAGAAACAAGCAGATGCCAGTCTGAGGGTCTGTTTCCCATTCTCAATGAGGGCTAAAAAGGCTGTTTAAGTGTGCACAAAGTCAAGTGACACTCAGAGTTTTCTAAGCATGATGTCCACTCTCAAAAAAGAAGCTAGCCAGAGGCTGGAGCCTGAATGGGCCTTTTCCACCAGCAGGATGTAAATACTGTCAACAAGCATGACTTCATTTGGGCAAAAGCTGAAACTAAACAATGAAAATGTGTATAGTACACAATTTAGTTGTGTACCATCCATTGAAACTTTATATTACAGTTTATTGTCATTTTGTTAATTTCTGATCAACAATCTGACTCCTCAGATATAACTGATTAGGACACTTGATTAAACCAAAATTATTCTAATTAACCCTCTGTGAGTAGATTTGATTTATTGGGAGACACAGAGTTTGATATCAATAGCCCCATGGAAGCTGGCACCATTCACATCCAAAACTGTAGGTGAACAAAACTGTAAAGGGAGGAAGTGGTGAAGGGGCAAAAGGATCTGCTTCCTCTTTGGCGCCTTGGTTTTCTGCTACAACAGCCAAACCTGAACAAGAAATTTGATGAATATTTTCCAAGGGGGCGGTGGGGTCATCTTTCTTTAATGCCGCATCACCTTTTCCTTTTCCCCTCATTTCAGCTCTTTTACCTCAAGGCCTTAAACCGGTGAAAGCATCTTTCCTGCTCAGCAGTTTCTTGCCTGGTCACTGCTGTGTTCCCACGCTGACAGCATGACGTCTTTGCCTGTCTTAGAAGTGGTTAGAGAGCAGTTTTATTGAAGCTAGCCCACTGAGGATGCTGTCATCTTAAAACAGCTGTACATTAACTTAGCGGTAGCAAAATGGACACTTTATTGTCTGTTTATTGTCTGGACTGTATTTGACACCATGGCAACAAGGAGAGGATTACCCTGGCATATTTATTTACAAATTCTACAGTGGCTCAGCACATTAAAATATGAACATTTATAATGAAACACATCCTCTGTGATAAGTCCTTGCATGTAGTTGAGTATGTACTTCACTTTTTCATGCCAGCAGGGGGCGGCAAGTATTCATATTCACAGCAAGGCATCAATGTGGCTTCTGATAGTAGAGCATTGACATATAGTGTTTATAAATATAGACTCTTCCCTGTGATTCCTTGTTTATAGGTAGGAACAGATGTCTTACCCAAAAGCTACACACACACAGACACACACCAGCGCACGCAAATGCACATGCGGGCCATCAATGAAAGCCTCCATCTCTTGACTAAATGAGCTCTTTAAGACAGCGGGATTATTTCCAGATCCCTGGTTGTGTAAGAGCCACTGCTGTCAGACTATAAAGAAGGTCCAGGGACCACACAACCAGCGAGAGCGCACCACAGAAACAGACCGGAGAGACAGAATGCAGAGTAAAACTTCCTGGTGCCAATCAGGGCCTAAACAACAACTAAACAAGCAACAATAACACGGATGTTTCGACGTTCGTTGAGCCGGAGTTCTTTCTTCTGCAAACAAAAGGCAGCATTTTGAAGCAAACATCAAAGATGCAGAACAGCGTAATCCTCATTAATTGTACCTGGAGAAGTAAAAGTTCTAGTCGTAACACAGAAAATAGGCCTTTTTTCTTTAATAATAATTGACTCAAATGTTTCCCATCAGCACCAGCACCACAACAAGGCTTCTGACAAAGTCACGTGGTATGTAGGAATTCCCGTGAAGCTACAGCACTCTTCACAATTATTCATACCACTGGTAAAGAGGTTTAAAAAAATCCTATTTTATTGCAGCAGTACAGTCTGACACACACAAAGAAAAATCTCAAGGTGAAAAGCAATCAAAACCGCAATTTGTACAGTTTTTTTTATTTTACCTTCATTTACACAGATCTAAAATCTCATTTACAGGAGAGATCTGTTCATTATTATTACTTGCTTATTACTTCTAATATGTCTAGTAATATAAATACAACTTTGACTTTATTTTACCAATGTTTTACCTTTTGTGTCCATGAACTAATATATTTCCCCTTGGAGAAATATTGCATGACACAGAAGTCCTTCTCTTTTTGTTATTCTTTAAAATGGGAAAATGTAGACTATATGACTATTTTTATATTCTTACCAGAAGACATACATTAATCATTATAACTTTGAAAACAGAAACAAGAAAAGAGCTGCTTGAATAAAGTCGTGCAGAGTGATAGTTAAATAGTTTAGAGCAACTCAAACTGTGATAAAGAAAACCAGATGAAGACCCAGGTTCATCTTTACACCACACACAGAGAGCATGATGATAAGAGAAGGTAAAAATATCAAAAGCTCAGAAAACAGTTGCATCATCAAGTCCCTACCCAATTGTTTAGGACGAATACTAGAAGAAAACATATATATATTTAACCATCACAAATGTAAATGTGGGCAGGTTAATTCTTGGACTTTGTAATTGGAACCATGTGCTTTGGTCAGATGAGATTACGATTAAGCCTTTCCATCCCATACCCACTGTTAGGTATAGTGGAGGATCTGTGATGTTATGGGCAACTCCAGGGCTGGTCTCCTGCAACTTATAGATGTATCTCTACTTCAACACACCTGAGTCAAATAATGAGGTCTTTAGCAGGACTCTGGAGAACCTGACGGCACTTAGGATGTGATTCAGCTGTTGGATTCAAGTGTGTTGGACCAGGGAGACATCTAAGCATTGCAGGACAACGGCCCTCGAGGACCAGGATTGCCCACCCCTGTTCGAAGGCCATAAAAAGGTGCTTGTCATCATTAACTATTTGAACTGAAACAGTACAGAAAAATGTAGCAAAGAGGGAAAGACAGTGGCATCTTGCTATGGTGACACAATGCAAAGCAAGTTACCAGAAGAAATTCAATGTTTTCATGTCACATATATGTGTGTAAATCTTGTCAAATCCTGCCTTGGCTTCACTTTCTTGACCACCTTAGATAGTTCGGTTGTTTACCACTTTCAGTTAACTGCGCCAAGGTTCACTTGCAGATGAACCATGAATGAGATTTCCATTAGTCTTGACCAAAGTTCCCTTACTTGGTTCCTGGCAGAGATCAGCTGAGCTTTCACACCTGTTAAAATGATGTGGGCTATCCGAGTAAAGGAACTCTGGTCTGCTTTACATTTAACAAGCAACTCTGGTGTGAAAGCTAAGAGTTGTCCTACTGTCAGAATGATAGGATGTGAAGCAATCATTCTCCCTCTCCTCCTACTAACTTTTTACTTTCAGAAACTTTGAAAATAACTCTAATTCAATTGTCTGTGTCTGCTCTGACTTCTCAAAACTCCAGTAGGTTGTGGCAGATTGTATTGAATCAAGTTGTGCCAGAGATTTCTTACTGTTAAAAGGTAGTTTTTTTCTCTCCAGTCGCTACATGCATGGTTGGTATGAGGGTTTGCTGTAGCGATGACTCAACGCAACCGATTTTCTACTGTTGCTATGTGTTCGATCAGAAAGAGTGAATGCTGCAAATCAACGACTCGATCCAATCTGCTGGGTTACTTAGAAAGAAACTTTTTAAGCTGACTTGATCTGTACTGTTGAATGACTAGGATCAGGTAGGATGTATGTATGAATGAATTGAAATGATGTTTTTGTAAACTGCCTCCAAGCTACATTTGTTGGGAATTGGCACTATATGAATAAACTGAGCTGGAATTGAATTGAGCATTCAAAGTGTTGACAGCAGGGGTGACACAAGCTGTGGGGATACATATGATTATGTGTAAATCCACCTGTGTGTGATTCTTCACCCATACTAAATAAAAGAGGCCACATTAAAGATTGGATTTTCATTTAACCCTTTTAGTTTCAAATTATATGCTGCCAAAACATAAAAGGAAGAAAGACAAGATATGATGTACCTCTTTACCAGGGGTTCTGATCATTGTGAAGGAAGTGTTCCAGTGAAGATTGACAGTGTTTATTAAAGCTCTCTTTGAGTAACAGATAAATTGAAGAGATCTGGATTGTCTCACCGACCAGGCCCTTCCAGAATCCTACTTGAAGGAGAGACTCTGCAGAAGACCAAGTAATTGGACACCTCTGTTTAAACCTTAAAAAAATGAAATTCAGTCAGGTTGATGGCTGCATTTCTATAACAATATCCAATCAGTGATTGGATATTGCATAGGAGACCATCAGACTGTTATGACTAGGGATGCAAAGCTCTGTTCCAGGGTGACATACCCATGATTTAAGAAGCCCTGCATACTTGGAAGGTGGTATGAATTTCATTGGCTGGTAGTGAACTCACAGTAAATCTTTTGGACTGTAATAACACAAGGCCACTTCAAGCCAAAGGACTATAATCAAGAATAAATTTGTTACATGGATGAAATTTTTGGACTGTTGCAGTTCAGGACAAATATGGTGATGATGAGATGAACAGCTACATGAATAGCCTCCTACGACAGCATGGCTGCAGAGACACACTCCATCTGTCTCAGAATGACTAATACAAATTACATCTTGGGATTTGTGTGGTCTTAAAATGGTTTCAGTTATGACAGGCTGGTGATTCATCGGATTCAGCATAACTGTGAAACATGAAGAAATGTCCTACAGCACCCTCTAGTGTATTTGGAGTTAAACTGTTTGTGAATGTTGGTGTCTAAGGCCGAAACATGGTTACAAATAAAGAATCTGAGCATAAACTGTTGCATACAGTAAATAGCAATGCCATAGATTAAATATGGTTCTAGAATACCATTCATTTGTATGGTACCACAGCAATAAATGGAGATCGATTAAATACATGGTAAAGCTAAATGGAATCTGTAATAATACAATCAGGCATAAAAAAGTGATTTCAAAGTAATAAACTCTGTTTCCTAGATTTCAAATCATTACTAGAGCAGGTTTATGTGAGGATATGGGTTTTTGTATGTCTTTCTGTTAATTGGGTCTCTGTGTTGTTGTGTCTTCTCCTTGATTGTCCTCAGCTGTCTCTTGTCTCCCCAATTATGCCCTTGTGTATTTAAACTCTCCTGTGTTCCCTCCTCGTCAGATCCTTATTGAGTTGTGTCTTGTCTACCCTGATTATGGAAAAGGAATTTTGGAACATTTTACTTTGCAAAGATGAGACCTAAATAATTTGGATACCAGAACAATGGTCATATTTGACTTAAACCAAATACAACATCTACAAAAAGAACCTTGCACCAGCTACAAAAGTATAAAGGAGGAAGTATCATGGTTTGGAAATGATTTCCTGAAAGTCCCAGACCAGGTCACTATCATAATAAACCAGGAATGTTATTGCGTAGAGAGTGTAGAAGGAATATGTGAGTCCATCCTTGAACAAAACTTACACTGAAGCAAAACTGGATGCATTGACTTTATAACGTACCAGCACATATTCCAAGGACTGACTGAGGACTAAAACAGATTAAAGTCCTGATCCAGGTCACATCTACTAGAAGTATATTTCATTGAGATTCTACAGGGTTACTTGAAATAGGCTTCACAGTTAGAAACACCTCATTTATCTCACAGCTGAAAGTGAAAAGTGGGGAAAACGTCCTCAGACTGACGTCAGGAATTGTTAGGAGTTACAGTGTCGTAACCTTTTCCCCCCAGAATACACATTTCTATTGAACTACTTTGATAAAAACAAGGATAATTTTTGGTGTTTGTAATTTAAATCACTGTCATTTTGATATATGTTTCTTTTAAAAAGAGTTTTCATTTGACTACATACAGTATGTGGCACTAATTTTAATAACTTCACATATTGGCTCAATATTTTTGAAATATCTTAAGTGACTCTGAATGGTATCACGGACATAAAATGGGTGATCTGGTGATTACTAATTTCAAAAAAAAACTTTTGAGTAACTAATAAGTTTTTCATTCTTCTGAATCTGTACAGAACGGACCCAAATAACACTGCTTCAATCATTCACACATGTAGATGTATGAATTATATTAGGTTATGTTCAACCTGGTCTTATGTCAAACAACAAACAGACAACATCCAAAACAAATCTAAAAAAAGAAGTTGTGGAAGCTGTTGAAACCTTTACATTAAAAATAGACATGATGAACGACATAAAGGCTTACTTTTTTCACAGAGATACCCAGTGAATCCAGGTGAGCAGATGCAGGCTCCACTCACATGGTCGCAGAGGGCTTCATTCTTACACAGACACTTCTGAGCACATCCATGTCCATAATGACCATTGACGCACTCTGTGGAGCAGGAAGACGGAACATAAGTATATTTAGAAACATGATAGAAAATCACATTTTAAATCTCAAGCATGAAATACACACAAAATGTAACACATTTTCCTTTCAATTTGTGTCATGCTATGTTTGCTATGAAACAAATTTCTAAAACCATAAACAGTGCAATATGCAACTCAAGAAAGTTAGGTTAAAGATGCAGTAACAACAATTAACCCCATGGTGGCAGCATTCACTAAATGTTTTGAAAATCTGGCATTATCCCCAAACTCCAAACTTACTCTCTTCACAGTAGTCTCCGGTGTAGCCTGCTTCACACACACAACGACCACTGACCGGGTCACAGCCCACAGAGTGATCCTGACACTGACACCTTCCAATGCAGCCTTGGCCCCAAAAACCAGGTTCACATGCTGAACAAAGTTAGGTAAAACATACTGATGAATTCCATGTGTTTTTCTTTTTCTTTCTTTCTGTACTATTCTGCCAGACTTGCTTTTTTATTCTTACTTGTCTCACAATTGTGGCCAGTTTTGCCAGGAGGGCAGATGCAAAGTCCATTCTTTGAGTCACAGCTGGCATTAGCGTGGCAAGAACAACGCGCTAGACAGCCAGGTCCAAAGTGGCCTGCAGGACATGCTGTGTATGACAAGTGGATAATCAGAAAACAGATAAATATATTTCCAAGCCATCATAAGGGTATTGTTTATTTATCTTATTTTTTATGATGTGACATGACAAATCAAGGAGTAATAAATGTCTGGGAGGCTTCACCTCCCAGTATCACTAATAGTGATAGTGGAAGTTAATATTAATCATGAACACATTTATTTGCAAAAACATTTGGCATAAATATAACTTTCAACTCACAACTCACTTCACATAAACAGATACTGACTTGGTGACATTGTATCCAGTCATGTTACTTATCTATTTACAAACAAATCTCACCAGTTGTGACATATTGTATTTTTAATTCAATTTTGTTCAGCAGCATCAACAAACATTTTCCTTCTAAAATTTTCTTTTCATTTTTTTTCTTACAATGTTGTGATACAGTAGGTGACAGAATCAGATAGATTCTGACCACCGAAGACCAGAAACACCATGAATGAACGGAAATGTTATTTCCAAATAAAACCATGTCTTGCTTCTAAAACATCAACTTTGAGAACAAAGTGCTCACTCATATATCCCAGCATAAAAGTGTGAAGAAATGAGTGTTATTTGCTTCACTTCTCAGTATCACTAATAGTTATAGTGGAAGTCAGTATTAGTCATAATAATATGTCTCATTTAAGTTTTAATTATTGAGAATAATAAGTGCTCCATTGTCATTTATACACAGACTTACCTTCTTGACAGAGATTTCCCATGGAGCCTGCCTTGCAGTCGCAGATACCAGTTTGCTTGTTACAGGAGCCACTATTCTCACAGACAGGGCAAGAAAACTGGCACTTCAGTCCCCAGAAACCATCAGGGCAGTCTGTGAAGCAGAAAGTTTGTTCATGTCAATGGGGAAGGAATCTATTTCTGCTGGTTAATTTGGTTAAGCCTTATGGCAGTGTCACATAAATCATTAGAAGGTTAATGACGAATAAGTCACAAAATAAAAGAGGGAAAAGTTTAACTTTGGACAAGTTAGAAATCTCTCCCAGTTTTTAACTATTTTAATCTAAAGGAAAAATAAAACAAAATTGCTGTTTGACAAGATGAAGCAATGCAGAGCTCCAAAATCCGCTGAGTTCAGAATGGACTTCACTGAGCTGTGTTGTCTCTGTAAACTATTAGTTAGAGACAGTGTAACAAAACAAACACCTTCCTGGCAAGAACTTCCTCTCTTCCCAGCAGGACAGTCGCACTCTCCAGTTACAGGATCACAGGGAGCTCCTCCGCAGTCACAGGTCAGACGGCAGTTTTCGCCATAGTTTCCTGTTTGGCAGGCTAACAACAGTTGAACACAAAGAAATTAAAAGGAGGGGTAAATAACTCAACATTCAAGGAGCAGCTTTAGAGAAAACACTGGACAGGGCTTTTTTGTGTTGAGAAAGAAAGCCCCACAAGAGAACGTTTTAGAGGATATTTATTTGTTCAGCCTCTGCCAATAGCTTCTGGAGTTGAAACTGAAGTAAATCTTTCCTTTCATGACCTCGCCTGGAACCTAAGTGTTGGAAGTTAAAAAATGTCAATGATTTACTTTTAATATGCCTTTGAAGAACTCAGTGGGTCTGGCTCTACCTGAGCCTCAATATGAACATATATTACAATTAGTTTTTTGGGGGTTTTTTAGTGCAGTTCACAAGATTTATATTCCTGAAAAATATTCACCACTGCCATTTAGTTTCAGGAGCACAGCTGTTGAATTTATACTTTCACTAAGTAAATTTAGGCTTTTTAAATTTCAAGTAGTTGATCAATTTACGTAATCAACAGTATCAGAATTAATAAAAAAGAATCCGAAAAATTCTGAAAACTATTGAAAAGAATTTATGTCAATTTGTGATTGTGTGTGCAAAAACATGAGGCATAATATCTCTTCAAATTATTTATTTTCAGAAAGGTTATCTTATTTTGGCACATTTTAAGAAGTCTCAACATAATTTACAGGGATTTCACAATTCACATGATAACACAACATAAAACAAGGCAGAATTGTGAAGCGGAAAGAAAAGAATTTGTAATTTCCAAAATGTGTTGCTTTTTTTTAATCTGAAAAGTGTAGCGTGCCTTAAAGTCCAGGCTACCTCAGTCAATACCTTGTGAAAACGCCTTTTATTTGTAGCTGATGTTATTTGTGGCTATGTCTCTAAGTGTTTTCTACATAGATTAAAATGTCTACCGATTCTTCTTATTCTTTGCAAAATAGCTTAAGTTTGATGAGACAGTATCTTTGGGAACCACTGGCCTATTGTGTTCATCGGTCTTCATTATGTTGTTTGTTCACTAATATTCTCTGAGGCCTTCACAGAACATCTGGTTTTATACTGACAACAAATTATACACAGATGGACTCTTTTTACTTGCTGGGTGATTTCTGAGACTAACTAGTTGCATTAAATTTTATGAAAATATATCAGAATAAAAGTGAACACAAAAGCACACTTTTGGGATCTTTATTTGCATTTATTCAATTAGCATTTAATCTGTGCTGGTCTATCACATTAAATTTCAATAAAACACAAGGAAGTTTGGTTGTAACATAGCAAAATGTAAAAGAAATAATAATAATGTGTAAATACTTTTTCAAGGTTCTGGATGCAAACAATATGGCAATATCTGTCTGCATGCATCATGCCTTCTAATATCAACATTCAAACCATTACACTTTAAAATAAAAAGATTTAGACCAGATAAGTGCATGCGAGTATGATAGCATAGGTTAAATCAAAAATAATTTAATATCACATTTCTAAACTTTTTTATATGTAAGAGCGTTCTTTATAACATATGAAAGCAATGTTTTGTCTCACCCAGTTGACACTGGTCCCCCTGAAGCCCAGCAGGACATCTTTGGCTGCACACTCCGGTCTTAGGGTCACATGACCCTCCACCTGGACAATCACATGACTGTTCACAGCTGGCACCAAAGAAGCCTGGATCACATTCTGCATTGGGAGATGGACAAAAAGGGAGGTTTGCATGACTGCAAATACACTGTTTTACCAAGCAAAATACAGAAAACAATCATGTTATTCAACTCAGCTCAGCTTTCAGCCTGATTTTTTTTTTAACTCTTTTATAGGACACTATTTGAAAAGATGCATTTCAAAGTAAACCGCATCACTGAAAATGCATTTTCCCTGAGTGACTTACGTCAAAAACAGATTAAATAGTTTATCACAATATTTTAAACTGTGAAATGATCAGCTCATTAATATGACCTCTAAAGTAACATCTGACTAAGTCAGACTAAAACTGTTTGCAAGGTTCATAAAATTTAGGTAGCATTGAGTAAAGCAGCTATACCTTTCTCACATAGCAGACCGTGATATGCAGGCTTACAGAAACAGCTTCCTGTTTTTGGGTCACAGCCGCTGGATTGCTCTTGGACACATTTGCATTCCTTGGAACAGCCTGCTCCGTGGGTCCACTTGGGACAAGCTGAGGGACGGACAGGGTTGTTGAAAAGAAGACATGAACCAAAAAGCATGAATTCAGAGGAGGTGTAATAAAAAATGTTCTCAAATTGGTGCTAAAGTAAAGAAAACATACAGCTCACTGTATTTATGTTCTGTAACAAAAACAAAATATGTTGGCCACTTTTGTTTGCTTAAGCTGAAAGTATAATCAAGAAAATATGCAGAAAGGAAACCTGAATGATCAACTTTCACTTTGAATGAGCAGAACAAACATGCCATGTTATCATAACATTAGATTTCTGTTTGTCTTAGTCAAGCCAATTTTAACACCATTAACTGAACTTTGTGCAAACTCCCAGTTACCACTTATGTTTGAGTGTCTATTTCAGTATTTTCTGCAGCGTTTTAAGTCATAAACTGCTAAATGTAATGAAGCCATTAGCAACATTTTCTTGCTTAAACTCAGGGTTCTTCACACATACAGCAACAGCTACCAAATATATGACTATGAGTATAGATGAACTGCTATGCCCCTAATCACTACAGCTGAATCCTGCCAAGATAGTCCCTACTTAACAACAACACTGAACTGCACTCCACCCAGTCCCTCTACACCACTGGCTTCATGTTAGGTGCAGCTGCAGCCTCCGGTTACACCCTCTCCACCCTCTCAACGTCCCCACTTGCAGGATGGAGCAGACAGCTGGAGGATTCTGATCATACTCCTTCTGTGCGCTCGCTTCTCCAGTTTGGTCTTTAAACTCTGAAGAACATCCACCTCGTGAAGAGAACAGGGAAACTTTCTCAACATGTCTATCCGGAGGTTCTGGAGCAGCCCGAAAACACTGGGAGATGTTACAGTTGTGACAGAAGAGCTGAAGAATCTTTACTATAAGAGGCTGCTGCCTATTGAGAAGCACTACTCCTTTCATCACTTTCATTCACCAAGTTATGAGGATGCAGACTTTGACAACAAGCCAATGGTTCTGGTAATGGGTCAGTACTCGACGGGAAAGACGACTTTTATCAGGTAAGCCTCAAAACTAAAAGTACGAGTAAAACAGGTCAACCATCTTAAGTCGGCTGCGGGTATTCTGTCCAAGGCAGATGTTGGTAGTAGGTTATGTCTGCTGAATTTGCAGGTATTTGCTAGAGGAAGAGTTCCCTGGCAGCAGAGTTGGGCCAGAGCCAACCACTGACTGCTTCACTGCACTCATGTACGGAGAAGAGGAGCGAGTCACCCCTGGGAACGCCATCACGGTGGATCCCAAGAAACCCTTTCGCAACCTTGACCCTTTCGGAAATTCTTTTCTGAACAGGTAAGAAAGACAAAGCCTAAGAGCGAAGGTTAAGTCCAGGACATCTCTATGTCTAGATGTATTGGTACATCACCAGTGATATCCAAACATCAATCCATCCTATGTACCCATGTTCCCATGCAGAGTTACAGGAGAACTGGTACCTCACTCCAGCGCTTGTTGGGAGACCAATGAACTAAGATGTAACACTAAATTCAAATGGATTTTTTTGTCTTTGCAGATTCCAGTGTGTGCAGATGCCAAATCCAGTCCTTGAGAGTATCAGCATAATTGACACGCCTGGGATCTTGACTGCCGCTAAACGAAAACTTAGCCGAGGTGAGACAGAACAAATCACTATTCCTCCAGAAATTCTCACACGCACAGTACAGGGTGGACTACACTGCGGCTTTAAGATTCATTTAGGAATAGTGTCATAGAAGAGGCAATGAAGTAGAAAAGACCGGCCCATCATAAATCACTCAGCTGATGTCAGAGGCAAAGCAGATGAAAGACATTAGTGAGGAGACAAGCAGGGAGTAACTGAGCAGCCGTTGCTTTGTTTTATAGACACATTTTTCTGTGGGTGTAACAGTAATGGCTAGAGACCAGTGGGGACCAATGGGACCTGCTGCATGTTCCTCCATGCTGTAAGGCTGCATGGCTTTCCCCAGTAGATACGCTAATGAAAACCTTGTGATTTTCCTCTTTCTCCTAAGGCTATGACTTTCAAGCAGTACTGCGCTGGTTTGCAGAGCGTGTGGATCGAATCATCCTGCTATTCGATGCACACAAACTGGAGTTCTCCGATGAGCTCACCAGGGCCTTTGGAGCTTTGTATGGCTACGAGGACAAGCTGCGTGTGGTTCTCAACAAAGCTGACAGGGTGGACTCGCAACAGCTCATGAGAGTGTATGGCGCCCTCATGTGGTCGCTGGGGAAAGTGTTCCGAACCCCTGAAATCTTACGGGTTTTTATTGGGTCGTTCTGGTCAGAGCCGAGGCAGAGGTGCGACCACTACAAGCTAATTGAGCTGGAGGAAGAGGATCTGCTAACGGATATAAGGAACCTGCCACGCAACGCCGCTGTGAGAAAGCTGAACGACCTGGTGAAGAGAGCACGTTTAGTCAGGGTAAAAAAAACCTCACTCATATTTTAAGGTTAATATTTATAAATTCACCTGGTGTTATATCTATATCTATATATATATATATACACATATATTTGTCACTGTAAATTAAACTTTTTCTCTATTCAGATGATAGAAAATCCACAGTAAATAAAACCTTGTCCACCAATGTTTTGTGCTTAACAAAGACTTTGTTTAACAAAGTTTGTTTTCAGTTCATGATAATAAAAAAAACACAGTGACTTTAATGTTTATGTAACATTTATGCCCACAATGAGTGCATATGAACTTCTCATTTTCCCCCTTCTTAGGCTCATGCACACATTATCAGCCATCTAAAGCAGGAGATGCCAACAATCTTTTGCAGAGAAACCAAGAAGCACAACCTGATCTATGACCTTCCTGTTATTTTCACCAAGATTCAGCAACAGCATCGAGTCCCAGCTGGTGACTTTCCTGACTGTACTAAGATGCAGGTCAAACAAATCTCTCTTACTAAAATAAAATGTTTCATGTGATTTTTCTATCCTATTGCCTTCAGTGAGTCTCACAGTTTTTGCATCCATTTTCAGGAGAAACTTTTGGGTCAAGATTTTTCGAAGTTCAAGACTCTGAAGCCAAGCCTGATGAAATCCTTGAACAAACTGCTAACCACTGACATAGCCAGTCTGGTTCCTTTATTCCAGCAACAAGAGCAGAGGAAGAAATCGCTACCTGCCGTGTTGGATGGTGAATTTTTGGGAACATTCCGGCGTGATCAGTTTCAGGGAGATCCCTTTAAGGAAATGCTCAAAGATGATGAGATCAGCGAAGCAGATTCTGATGAATGGGTTGTGGAGAAATACAAACCTAAATATGATGAGATCTTCTACAATCTAAGTCCACACGATGGCAAACTCAGTGGCACCAAAGTCAAAGAGTGGATGACGACCACTCATTTGCCCAATTCGGTACTTGCTCACATCTGGAGACTGGCAGATGTAGACAGGGATGGGATGCTGGACAATGAGGAATTTGCGTTAGCAGTCCACCTGATTGAGGGGAAGCTGGATGGACACTGGTTACCCAGAGAGCTTCCTTCCCACCTGGTTCCACCCTCCAAGCGGCTTAGTACATCAAGCGATGCACCAACATAATCTTCTTATCAGAATCAAGAGGACTGAGGAGACATCACTTGTATAATTTGTACAAAATATTTTAAGCAAACCTGATGTTACTAATTGCAGGGCCCATAAAAATGTGCAGTGTTTTATATATTTTCATAAACTTATCACTGTCCATTCGAGTAGTTATCAGATTTTGTCCTCTCTAACATAAAGTGTAGTAAATTTATTAAAAACATTTGTGCTATTATTTTAAGTTTTACAATATTTTGTCATTATAATACGCTTTCTATCCTTCAACTTTTCACAAACCCAGGTGGCAGAAGCGACCATATAATCCCAGAGAGCAGAGGCAGGCTCCATAAAGTCGATGGCAGGGTCCATTGTTGGGGCAGTTGCACTTTTGTCTGCAGTTCTTTCCAAAATAGCCCCTCAGGCAACCTGTGAGTGAAAACAGTGCAAGAGAACTTGTTACATTTAGAGATGACTCCAAAGTGGACTTCATGTTATGTGTCAACTTTTCATGTTTTAGTTTTTTTGGAAAGGATTTTGGTTAAGTTTCAAAAAGCTGGGACAGAGTATGTTGACGCCTGTCCGTCCTATTTTGTTTATATACTTTCCAAAAAATTCTGGTTCCAGAAAATTCTGAAATATTTTTGTCCTTTTTATATATGGTACAAAGATTTTACTGTATGTTTACAACCTTGTCCTTTTTGATTGCATGACCCTTTAGTTATAATATGGGCCATGTCATTTGTTTCTCAGTATTATATCCCAGCAAAACCTTCAGAAAAAAAAACAAAACACAATCTTGAAGGCAGCATTTTGTGGTTCCAAAATATAAGAATACAAACCGTCCTCGCAGAACTGGCCATTTACCCCGAGAGGGCAGAGACACTTCCCAGTCACAGGGTCACATGAGCCTCCATTAAGACAGTGGCACATGCTGTTACAGGACTTCCCATAGCTCCCCTGATGACAAGCTGGAGACAAACAATGTAAAGAATCCTTATTGTTATTTATAGATGCAAAACTAAACAATGAATTAAAAGAAGGAGACTTCTTTGCCACGAAAACATAAAACAAGAACTACAACACATTTAATGTTAGGAAGTGGTCAGCGATTGATCCTGTGCTCATCTGAGGTTCTTATTCTCACAGGCGTCATACCCACCTCTGGCACAAACGAGCAGGATGTGTTAAAGAGCAACATTCCTACAGTGCCTGCTTTAACTCCACCTCACACTTTCCTCACGGCTCTTTTATGTCTCCATAAGGAAGATTGCTTAAAACAAACTGAAGAAGCATAAACGTCATGCTTTTTGATGATAGAAAAGCAGAGATTCCCTGTACTGAATTGTAAAGAAATATGAGGTACAAGAAATACAAGATGAGGAGGCCAGAAAGGAAATGTGTAACATTTAGAATTGCAACTAGTTCATGAATGTGATCATACAGTATTTAATACAACATAGTTGAGTCTGCATCTAAACACCAGGAGCCACTTTCAAGAAGTGACAGATTGCTTCTAAATGTACTTATCCCACATGTCCTTCTGCCTCGGACCAAAGACAGCTATTAATCACTGCCCTGAATCAGAACAAAGGAATCTCTTTCCTTACCCAGTAATGGACATCCTTGACCTCAGGCTGCAGTCTTGCTGTGGCTCCTGGCCACACTCCAGCATCAGATAGATTTATTCACTGGTCCCCTTGTGTTTTGGAGCACATAAATAACCCCAGACTCCCACTCTAAAGAAACGACAGGGGTTGATCCATGGCTCTGGATCGATGAATGCTGTGAGCTATCTTGTTTCTTACTAACAAACAAAAATAATGCTTCAGGTAGTTCCACAGACCTGGATGATGAAATATTGCTTGTAAAACCAGGTTGAGTGTATGTGCTTTACTCTTGCCAGTGTAGTTGATAAGGGTTGTAAAAGTTTTTGCATGCTTGGTAAAGTATTTTGTCAAGAAAATTCTGTCTATTCAGTTTAAGCATAGTTGGAAAATGTTTATTGTTTTGCAATATTGTTTTTATTTATCCAGCATGGCTTGAGTGTAAAATGTTACAAGTACTTTTAATATGTTAAAAGCTCTAATTTAATTAGATATAATGAATTTATTTTGGAAGCTATACTATGAAAACTGGTGGTTAAGAAGGGCATTTTCAAGTCAAACTATGTTGCAAACCTGGTTTTCAAACACTTAGCATAACATTATTTGTGCTTTTGGCAGATTTAGAGTTTAATTAATTAATTTATCGAAATGTTTCTCCTGATTGGAGCTAATGTCAAGGTTTGGAGTAGCCCACACTCCAAACATGAACCTCATATTAGACATTTCAAGCACATCAATAAAGATAAATTGTCAAAATGCTAGTGGAAACATTCAAAAAGCTCCTCAGTACTTATAAGAAGGGTTTTACTGTTGTACAATTGCATAAATAATTTCCAACTTGTCATTTCTTATTAAAATATTGATACCATAAAGGTTTAGACACTTTTTTAAATCACTATTACTTCATAATTGTGTGCCTCATTTTCAATCTGAAACAAACGTCCTGGTTGAAAGAAAATAATTTTAAATTTAAATCAGCTAGGGGTATTAATATTTCTGGCCTTAATTGTACCTGCCCAGCCAAAATTGTTTTGCTGAAAATATGTCCAAAGGTTTACATGCTTAATACACATGGATCTTACTTGGTGTGCAAGTCAAAGTTTTCTTGACAACTAGAAATAATCTCAGATGTTTATTAGATGTTTTCTGAGAACTAGCCTGACCGTTGCCTTCCTATGCAATTCCGCTTGACTCCAATTAAACGTCATTTTTCTAGGTGAATTTCACCCAGGCCAGACAGCAAACAGAAGGAGCAGTTGTGAATGATGAATTTTTGCAGTAGAACCAACTTTTTTCTAATGGAACAAACATAACTCTGATGCTATCCAGATATAGCATAGGGAGTTTACACCAAAAAGAAAAGAAAAGAAACTATCCTTACTCTCGTTGCAGATGATTCCTGTCCAGCCAGGCGAGCAATCACATTGGTTCTTGTTTTCACGACATGCTCCATTCACACAGTCGTCACAGCTCACACTACAGTCATCCCCAAAGGAGCCCTCTAGGCACACTGAAAAGGAAATGGTAAACTCCAAATTACTTTTCTTGTCTGTAGATTTACAGAGGGGGCAATAAAATAGTATTGATTTGATCAGACGTCCCCAGAAGTCTCATCATTCACATTTTTTACTGTACCTATGGTGCTTTCCTGTCTCAGCTCTCCCCTGTGCTCTCTGTGGATCTCTAATTCTTCATCACTGTCACTAACATGATGACCATCATCATCATCATCATCATCATCATCAGTGCTGTGGCGAACGTGCAGGGCTGCTGTGTAATGCAAGAGCTGAGGAGCCTTTCGAAACAGCAGGTCAGGCAGTCTGTCAGCCTCCAGCCCTTCCTCCTCTTCCTCATCCAGCTCACCGTCATACACAGCTGAACACACACATGGCAAAGCGAAACTCAAGAGCAAAACTTAATTTGTTTTTATTTGATTTGTCACATTTTTGCTTGCTGATGGTTATAACATTGTGGTTTCTCACAGGTGCAAGAGTGCTGATCCAGATCCAAGCGGAAGCCCATTCGGCAAAAGCATTGATAGGTTCCCAAGAGGTTGACGCAGTAGTGTTCACATCCCGAGGTCTCTGCTAGGCACTCATTAATATCTAGAAGAAGACAAAAGAATTAAAAGCACAACCCTGCCATGGCACTCGCAAATTATTGAGGTTGAAACTAATCTGCTATGCATGAATTCAATTGCATGCATCTGAAGCACATCTAAGTAAACTTTGGCTACTTCATGAGCAATGTGCTCTGTTTTCCATTCTCTGCGATAAAGTAGCCTTCAAAGGGCTAATTTCTGAACAATGAGTTAATAAGCATGCATTGGAATTACAACCCAGCTGTTCTATAAAATAAAAAAACACAAAAAACACCAGACAGGCTAATCTGCTAACAATCTTGCTGCACTCTCACCTTCGCAGCCGCAGCCATCTGGGCTCAGTCTGTGGCCTGCTCTGCAGCTGCACTCATAGCCACCGGGGTAGTTTCTACAGAGGTGGCTGCAGCAGGACTCCACACTCAAACACTCATCACTATCTAAGGAAAGAACATGTTTTAAACGCTGACTAGAGAGACAGTAAACTAAAACTGGAATTGGAAAACTTCAGAGAATAGCAAAGATCTTACCTACACAGGTCCTCCTGTCTGTGGCCAACTGGTAGCCTTGGTTACAGGAGCACAGGGGGCCATTGGTGGCATGTTCACAATGATGAGAGCATCCCCCATTGTTCTTCTCACAACTATTTACAATCTCCATCTCAATGCCTGGAGGTAGGAGCACCAAAACCACAACATGAAATGACCATAATTAAAATGTGTAACAAATGACCACACTTGCTTTTGAAGCTCTGCTTGGATCTGATTGTGACTTAATGATTGGGAGATTTTGGAAACAATTTGTTTTCCAGATACCAAAGGAAGAAAAACTTATTTCTAGAAAACAGCTCAATATTTTTTCAAAGCACTTGAACTGTTTCCAGAAGCAGTAGAGACACAAACTGAAGGACAATAACATGCAAAAAGTTAATTGTGCATAATATTTGCATTTCATCTTCTTTCAAATTATCTCAGTCTCAGTAAGCATTTTTTGCCACCAATTCTTAATTGGATTTAAGTCTGTATTTTGACTGGATTATTTCAACAAATAGTTATGCTTTGCTTAAAACTACTCCACTAAAAGGTCTGGCTGCATGTTTAGGATCATTGTCTTGATGGAAAGTGACACTCTGCCTCACTCTAAAGTCTTTTGCTGCCACTGACAGGTTTTCTTGCAGTATTGCTATTCATTATCTCTTCAGCTCTACTAGCCTGCATACACATTTGCCCTTTTCCGATTTTTATTTGTGAAATAATTTGAAAACCATTTATCATGTTCCTTCCACTTCAATACTATGTGACAATTTATTGATGGCCTATCACATGAACTCCCAAATAAATACACTGGAATTCATAGCTGTACTATGGTAAAATATGGTAAATGTCCAAAAGCATTAATACTTTTGTAGGTCACCGTAAACATGTTTCAGCTCAAACAATTCACATTTTAGCTCAATAGCACTCTCAATATCACAAGCCGTTTACTGTGATTCATTTCTCTGTTTCTACAGTGAAGAACTAAGCAAATACAAAAGAGACAAACACAAAACTCTAAGCTTTTTTACATTTTCTGATGGTATTTTAAAGCTCCAGTGTTATGACTTACGGTAGCACTGCTTGCCTTCGGCACCGAGTTCAAAACCAGGATGACACACACATCTGAAGGAGCCCAGCATGTTGACACATCCATGGGAACACTTTCCATGACCAGAGCTGCACTCATCAATGTCTACAGGAGACAGACAACAGCTGATACATAAGGATGGGAAGACATGCGTGTTTAATCTCAGATATACCAAGTCGAAAACCATCACAGAAGTCAATACTTGTAGGCTTATTCTTTCAAAATACAATTTGCTTCACACAATTCACTGAAGAATGCCGCGTGACAATTTTGAGACAAAGTAAAACAAACACATGCTGACAGTCAAAAATCTGATATTTGTGTTCATCTTCACCAACAATTTACTGGAATTAGGTTCAGTCCATGATTCTAACCAGCACTAGCAGCAGCAATGAAAGCAAAAGTATAAAATGAGACAAAATAATCAATAGATAGCTCAAATGAAGCAACAGAGGGAGTAGATTTATGTGCTACTGAACATTTGGAACAATACCTGACTATTCTGTGTATGAAAAGGAATTCTTTGCCTCATCACGCTCTTTACCAACCATGCATCAAATTATAGCTGTAGGGTGGACGTTTCATACCCACTTTGACCAGCCCGTGGTTTAAAGTCATTTTCTATTATGTACTCATACTCTGCAAAAATATTAGGTTATTTCTCTCCAATAAGTTTGATCTGAATTATTGGATCAGGGGCTGAATTATTTTATATTTGCATAAGGCAACTAACCCGAATCTGAGTCTCAGTCCATGAAAATGGGGTTTAATATAAATGGTTTGTTTGTGGATAAAGTTTGATTAAAGTTTGGAGCTGCAATCCAAACTGGGCTATCCAACTAAAAACAGGATGCTTTGTCATTATCAAATCCAAAAGAATGTTTTAAAACTGGTTGTTTTTGAGTATTTTCCAGAGCTGGTGTTTATATCTGGAGGCCATGTTGTGTTCTATCTGTGATGGATAGAGCAGGATGACATTAGAAGTGGAGGTCTTCATTACTATTATTAGTTACATGAGCCATAGGTCATTGTCTCCAATGTAATATAGAACAGCTGGTTCAGTTTTTTCTTATTTGTAGCGTTTTAAGTATGAAATGTAATTTGTTTGAGTGAATGTGTGATATATGAGAGAAACAGATCTTCCTTACCTTCACAGTTTTTCTGGTCTCTAGACAACATAAAACCAGAACGGCAGCTGCAATTTGCTTTACTGCCTTCGGAGTTGCAGAACTGTGCACAGCCTCCATTCCTCTCCTTACACGGGTCCCTCACTGACAAACACAAACAAATAAGCAAAGGTTATACACAGTCTATATTGCTGACATACACAACCTTACAGTTCATAAACTGGGAAAAATCCCAAGAGAACAGATTTCAATTTATGGTTTTACTACGACCAAACTTGAAAGATTCAAGGAGTATGTGTTCTTTTGCAAGGCCCTGCAAATGTACTGTCTGCTGGCATGAATGAAATATCTTCTGACAAGATCACTTACATTCACAGTGTCTCCCATCTCGTTTCAGCTGGTAGTTCCTTCTGCACTCACATTTGTACTCCTTGTTTCCCACATCCACACACTTGTGCTCACAACCTCCATTCAAAATGGAGCAAGAACTTACGGCTAGCAAAACAGAGACAAAATCATGACGGATAAAAAAAAACCCGGCAAAACATTCATTGGTTCTGTTATCCAAGTGGAAATTAAAATGTAGTAAAAACTTCTCTAATGAAGGAAGACAGGTGAGACCAAAATTATGAGCTTCCTAAAACAGCCTTCAGACCTCAGCAGCTATGTATTTGTGGAAAACACAAGGGAAAATGCTTAAAACTTGAAAATGACATTCAGTGCTCCTACAGTGGTTACTCTAAGGTAATTTCCATTTCTGTATGGCATGCCAAACAGGAATGCTAGTCATATGCCTTTTGGGTGTTCTCACCATAAGCAAGATGACAAAGTCCAGTAGTAAAACTGTAAGTAAAATGCAATTCTAAGACTGATTACTTTAGCAGATACTATTAGGTCCCCCTTTGGCACTCTTACAAATCTGAGCATTAAAGATAGCTATAACACTGAAAAAAGACATGTTTTCTTTTACTGCTAGAAAGGTAAAATACATATTGCTAGAGAAATGTTATGTTACTAATCATTTATTATAATTACATATTAACTTATCATATCATTACATCTATGTTACTTCTGTTTCACTTATTACCTTATATTCATTGATAATCGCCTCCCTATCATTAGTATGAGTAACATAGGTAAATTTACCTGTTACTCATCATACTAATTATCATTTAGCATTTATTGATCACAATCTTTTTTTGTTATGGCTCATTTGTTGTTTATTTTATGGTCATTTAACCTTGATGTTTTCAGACAGTCTAGCAACATCTGTCTGTAGAAACTTCATTGTAACCTTTTTGACTTTTGCTAGATGTGACTTTGTTCTGACACTTCAACATTGCAAAAAATTATTGTTTTCTGTTTTGTATAGCAAAGAGCCATTGTGTCAGATGCTTTTACAGAGCAAGCTTATCCAAAGCTTATATAGGTGAGGCACTTTCTGCTGTCAGAGAATGAGGTGATCTTACTGAGTTTGTTCACTCATTCTATTCCCTCCTTGACCAAGTAAAACTTCTTTAAATGAACATTTATGACTATCTGTCTCTGATTTGAATTTGTCTTGAATGGTTCCTGATACTCATTTTTCTAATACACAGATTTGAATTACATGACAGCTATTTTGATTTCAAACCAATTCAGAATTTATCTGTTTCACACTTTTTGGACAGCAGCAAACATTGGAGACTAGTAACAATAATCACACTTCAAAAATATTCCTTTAAAACAATCAGGCTGGTAATTTTCGCAAAACTCCTATTTGCAGTATCGTTTTCTTACCGATGCAGGTTCGACCATCAGAGTGCATACTGAATCCCTCGCTGCACTCGCAATGATAAGAACCCGCCGTGTTGACACAAGTTTGTTGGCATCCTCCATTGAGCTCATCACACTCATTTATATCTGGAAAATATATATATATATATATATTAAAAACATATTGGGTTATAGACATGCTTTTACCAAGCCTTCATAGAAAAATCAAAGCATTCATGAAGGATGTCTATTTTCATGTAGAACAGCACAAAAACTAAATACCAACTACAGAGTAAAGTTCCGACTTGTTATAAACACCAATCTAATGACACATGAAATCAATGAGTTAAATGATCAAAAACATAAAATATACAATTCAGACAGGAGACAGGGATTCTCTATTTTATGAGAGCTAGTTTATTTTCTTATTAGATATTTGATTAAAATATCTTGTCCATGCAAAAACTCTTGACAGCTATTTTATAAAAGAGCTAAAGTCCTCCAACAAAATGATTCTCCTGGGATGGTCACAAACGGCTGCATGTGTGTCAGCCTCTGATCCACAGAGACAGAAACAAGTAGTCAAGACGAAATACCTCAATGTTATATTGAAGAACCATCAAAATTTACCTTATATCTGGACAACACATCCTCAACAGCATCGCCATGGCTGTCATCTCCTACAATGTAACTTTGTGGATGATCGTGTACTTGAGTGCATAGAGAGCAAAGTTATCAGCTCTGTGGACACCTGTCATGCTTTGAATAAGCATTAATACTCCTTGAATTTGTTCATAAATTAGCTCAAGTTTAGACAGATTGGATGGCAATCACTAATTTTAAAGTCTTGATCTAAAACCTGCAGTGTAACCGAGGCTTTTAGATTAAGGTTGCTGACCTGCCAGAAGTTAAAGCTCTATATAGTTATAAAGCAGTCCTAATATTACCCTGTTTTTAGCTCCATTTATTTTTCTATTTCCTCTGACTCACATTTGGCCACTTTTACATCTCCTAGTAGAAAGCATGATTAATAATTATAGTTAGTGAATCTCTGCAGCTCCTCATGAGTTACTGTGGGTTTCTTGACTGCTTCTCTGATTAACAGGCTCTGTCAGTTTAGGTAGATGACAATGTATTGGTAGGTTTACAGTTGCCTTCTACCTAAGCTGACTATTTTTATTATCAGAGTCAAGAAATGCAATTTACATAAACGGCGTGGGTTTCAAACATCACCATGGAAACGTGTAAAACAGTCGATGTAGACTAAAAGCTCCCGGAAGCTCACATTCTGAAAAAACAAAGTTCAGGAACCCACACTTAAAATGCTCGTACTAAAAGAAATTTGCAGTAGCTTTATAGTTTATTTAGAAATTATGTTAGAATGACTAAAGAATGTGTGTTCAGCACTTGTAGATAATGCTGCAAGCATAAAACTGCAGACATGAGAGGATTTTAGTGGGAAAGACACAATGGCAGCTTTTCACTGTTAAATGAAGTGGTGCCTGGGGGAGCAGGGCCAAGAGCAGTGGTGGTGGTGCCTGGGGTCAGAGGTCATGAGTTCTGAATGGTGTAGTGTGACACCATCAGGGTCTAAGCTGAGATTCTGAGACGGCACGTATAAGTGGTCTAAGTAGTGGATTGGACGTTAATGCAGACTGCATAAAGGCGCCACACAGGAAAAAATCTGAAATCTAAATGCTGTGAGCCAAAAATTATGCTTGCAAAACTCAGACTATGTGCGCAAAAAAAACGACAAATATAACACTAAGGATTTCTTAAGAGACTGAAAATAGATTTGTAAAACAAATTCAGTAGTAAGAAACTTCAACAAAATATCCACACCGGATATGTTGTATTTACTCAATAATAATGAGTAAATAAAATTTGTAAAGAACAGCAAAGAGAGATTGACACATTCCTTCTTTGGGTTTTGTTGCATTCAACTCTCTAGCAGTCCATCTTACCATTACAAGCCTTGCTGTCTGGCCCCACTTGGCTGCCTTCAGGACATTTGCAGTAGTAGCTCCCAATGGTGTTGCAGCAGTAACCCTTACAGCCACCTTCATCCACTTCACATTCATTAACGTCTGAAAGAACAGGATTAAAAAGCCAGGTTCATTTACAGTGCACATTCATCATGTACTTCCCAAACAGCTTGGTCTGATTTTCTTATTCTAGGAGTCAGATTAGTCTTTTATAAATTATTAAGGTCTTTCAACTGGGATAAATAAAAGAAGAAAGAGGCCAGCTGTAAGTTAAACAAGATGTTTTGCTACCTATGCAGACTGAAAGTTTTCAGCAAACTTCTGTTGATATTATAAACAGACTACAAACATTTTGTGAATTTCCCACATGGCCCATTTTGACAAACAAGGAAGTGTGTCTGATCAAAACCAGCTTGTGATCAAGGCTTTTTATCATTTTTGCTGCAGTACAAGATGTTAGCCCTTAACTTCCTTACTGTTTGCTATCGTATAATAGCATAATTGTATTTTGACATTAATCTGAAGGGTGCACTCTGTTTCAATTCATGAAAAGGGTAGACCTGTTAGAATACATCCTGCTCTTTGCCTAGACATACTGTCTTCGAATTCACTTGTTGAGACAAACATATTTGCAATAATTCTAAAAATATCACTGAATATGAAAAAGTTTACATTAATTAAAATTAGGAAGTGTGTCTTTTATTTCAAATGGAAATATAAGTATAAATTTGGAAATGACTGTGATTAGATGACTGTGATTAGATGACTGTGATTAGGACTAAACTGTATCAGCATATTCAGAAATTGAAGGCATGCATGTTGCAAAATTTTACATGTATATTAATATCTTATTGTGGTATACTCATGGTACATTAGAATGGAACATTTACCACAACAAATCATTTAAAACAATGACTGATAAAAATGTGTTAAATTCTACAAGACCTCAGAAGCTAAGGATGGGTCGCCATGTTTGTTTTTCAGGCCACACCCACACTTAGTTTCTAAGGGCAAGCAGGTTTGTCTGAGTCATTTGGTGATAGTTTTTGCAACGCATCAAAATTCAAAGGATTATTGCACACTAGCTGTCTTTCTGGAACTTTGAATTAAATTGCAACATGTTATTTGAGTTGGGTTTTTTTATCTTTTTTTGACAGCAGGGAAGCGTTATTTGCTGCTACTTTGCATCTTCCTGTTGACCATCCTACCCTTTACAAGCTGATGACTGAACAAAAGCCTTCAGGGTTAAATGATTATGTTCTGTGCTTGCTCACATTGTGCTACAATCGTCCAACTTCTTAATTGTATAAGCAGGGTTGAGCAGTAAGTAGTAGAATAAATGAGAAGACTAACTTGAAAAACTCTGATCAGCTCATTGATTTAGATTATTATATTTGTTTCTAAATAAATGATTTACAAGAAAAAAATAAAAGAAAATGGTATAGAAATCAACTCCAGAAAGTTTGTAAAGCTGAGTTTTGGGGTATCAGAAATTGACACCTGAATCCAAGCTGAATGACTTTTTGTTGCTGATTAATAGGTGAATATGCTGTACCTTGCAAGATTGTGCCACAAGAAAAATAAGGTCGTTGCTAAAAGAGGATGCTTCAGTTATAGGCTTAATTACATGCTTAAAATAAACATGAAACTGTGCTGTAATTTTTTTGAATGTACTTTCCAGGTCATACTTGTGAATGAAAATGCACTGCAATAAAATGAAAGTGGCCTCCTGTTGCTTTATGGGTGGGAGTGATAACGGTTTCCCATCATGTAACATAAAGTTCAGGCAGCTTTAAATACTCTTGAATTTTCCTGACTCCTGCAGATCTCATCAGGTGCTGCTGACATTGGTGACCTCTGCAGCGCAGTGGCTCCCCACTTCCAATTCCTCCAAGGACCCACATTCTTTCGCCTACTCAGAAACTATTTGAAGCACATGGATGTGGAATAAATCAGTAAAGCCTCAGTCATGTGTCCAGTGTCCTTGTGGTAAAACCATTAAAAGATACAATCAATAACAGAACAGTAGGTCTCAACAGCGCAGTGTGGAGATACTAAAAGCTATTTCATGTCTCTTCAATGCCAGATGGAGAGGAAGCAATGGGAATGTGTATTCCCAACCTTTTCCAAGATTCTTTTCCTCACATTTCCACTGTGAGAAACAATCGGAATGTTTTTTCAGCTTGTCCTTGTGAATATTAAAGACATCATTTGATCTTTTTACTTTCCTAGAAGGTCCATGTTAGTAGTTTAATTCTTTAACACTTATGACGTTCAGTTCTTTGCTGTCTGAAAATCTAAAAAGGCAGGAAACAATCGTTACCTGATTTTCTCAACTAGAAAAATGATTGCAACAACACCAATCACTAAACCGAGTTATCACTGCTGTTTGCCAATAATCTGACTGATAAGATGCTTCATCTGATCATTTAATAAGATCTACTGATATAGCAAGAAGGACAAATAAAAAATGCATAGCCTACTAAACAAACTTGAAGGCTTTTTTACAGGAACATTATCAGCTTTAAGCTGTTACTTTAGAAAGAAGATTTTGGAAAGAAAATTACACCAGCATGCTCTGATGGGAAAAACAGAAGACCCTGTGAAGCAAACCAAAAGGAAGGAAAAAAGGACTTGGGACCTGAACCTGCCGCAAAGAGGAATGCCGGCTGCAGCATTAATGCTCCCAGTGGAAAATAAAACAACAAACAAAAGTTGGATTGTCTTCAAAATTTGACATGGTTGAGACAGGGATGCAATCAATCATGGTTTGGAAAAACTGAGAAAAAGCCAACTGTCCTCAGGTTTCCATTCATGCATACAACAGCATAGAACTGTGAAGACACTTGTACTGTAAATCAGACTTCCCACACTTCCGCATAGTAAATCATCCAATACCAGCAGAAAATAACCTATTAGACAATGTTGTTTGCTGTTATCAAAACCAGTTCTGGACAATCTACTGTCCAGAACTGCTATTCTCAAAAGTACTTTGGAAACACTCAGACATCTTTAACAAGAATCAGATGGTTGCTGTCATAACACTTGTGTGCCCATGGTCTCCTAATTTCATGCAGACCCATGCACCAGTTTGACTTCAAGCAAAAGTCTGATCTTAGACAGAGTGGTGTTCAAAAGCAGGCCAAATGCAACTTTTACAGAGCCAGCTCCGATGTTTCAGCACACAGTTAGAGTTAAATCCAGACTGGAAATTGAAAGCAGCTGGTCAGGCGACCCAACACCACACAGCAGGGTGTACAACTACAACTTGGCAAGAACGCCAAAGAGACTAATAGTTCAAGACACCAAATGATAAGTGTTGAAAAGAAGGGACAGAGCAAGATCCTTATAAGTCCCAAATTCTGTTGTATTGTTCTCAGTGCGGCAAATCATGGATGAACTCTCTAATATGTGTCTGTTAACTTGGAAAGTCCACATTCAGGTCATCCAGGAACCTCATCTGCTTAAAGATATCCTCATGTAATGAGGATATCTTTGTGATTGTTTGATGGAGTCTAAACACAGAACAGTAGACAGACATTTTCCAAGAAGTTATGTCAATTTTCTAGACAAGTTCTTCTTCTTTGACATGGAGAGGTGAAATTTCAAATGTGTTGATCGGCTCCAATGCTTTGTTTGATCTATCAACGCCAAAGGAAAGATGACTGAATATGCAGTCACAGGAAACTTTATTGGGTATACCTGTTCAATTGCCTCTTTACACAAATAGCAAATCAGCTAATCACAAGAAAAGGTAGTAAACTCAACACAAATCTGAAAGTTCAAAAACAAGCATCATGGCTGCTTCTGAAAAGGTAATTCCACATTTGAAAAAGCTCAAGTTTATATTAACTGCTTCAGGGTTTGGAATAGTATGTATAGTTTTCTCAAGTTTTTCCTTATTTTACTTTAATATACAAATAACAAATATAAAAATACTGAAATATATTAGGCTAAATCTGAAAAAACTATATTAAAAATTATTTTAAGTAAAATAACTAAAAAGTTCAAAATAAATCAACATAGATCAATATTCCCAGGTCTATACTGTATCTGTTTTCCTCTATCATAACTGAATGGAAGCAGTGATAAATCTGTCACTGAGGAATGTTAAAGCTCACAAAACAAAAAAGTCTTCCATATTCACTGTAATGTAAGTTGTATCTCTCTCGTTTATAATTGCATGAACAGACAAAAAACAAATACCAGCATGCCAAACATAAGCATAACATTTTTTCAAGACTTAAGATTAATTCTTAGAGTTTTATGAAAAACGTTTCGCACTGCCTGAATTACAATTATATCCAGTGAATGGTGCCAGGAAATATTTTGTTGTATGTCTTAAGCTGTATCACATAAAAAATGCAGATGTTCAGAGAGGTTTGTGTGAGAGGTAAGATATGACTGCCACATGAGCAGAGTCTGGGCAGGGGTGCTGATTGGGTCCTCTTGTGGGTTCCCATCCTCTCCCCCATTTCACACACCGATACACACACACATGCATGCACGCGCACCCCCACACACAACTTAATCATTAACATTTCCTAAGTGTAGCTCAAACACAGAGAATGTTAACATTTATATTCTTATAACTTGTGAAGATGCTTTCAAAATCTCGGGGTATTTTGGGGATTTTTCTATGTGTTTCAGAATAATAAAAACTTTTGTCCAGAAATATGAAGATTTAATCTTTACAATACACCCGGAAATTAAAAAAGGTTGCCAAAAAGAAATAGAATTACTGACACATTTTTCAGGTGTTCCGCTGCATGCATTTGCTACTGTTTTAAAGGCAGGGTTCAGTAAAGAAACCTGACTGGACGCAGGCACTTGGCTTGAGTTTACATAATGAGTCTAGCAGAAGTTAGTGGATAAATCTGTCAGGGGAAATGGGAGAAGGTAAAGTGTTTTACAAAGTGAGAAGACCAAGACCACGGTGGATTACAGCACAAAATGCAAAGGCAAGAAGGATGGAAAACAGTGGTCATTTCAGATTGTGAACTGCCGCCTCGAAGAATGCAAACCAAAGCGCTAATGCAAAAACAAAAGTGAGGACTTGTCTTTAACAAACATCCTTGTGAAATGAATCAAGTAGAGATCTGTTTAAAATCCCTGGCAGTACAATGACAGGACATTCCCTTCTGGGAAGGTTGAGGGAATCAGATGGAATAACTTCTGCAGTGTACGTGTGCGTGTTCATTGGTTTCCTAGCATGTGAGAGTAGTGACCAAATATCATCTCCACCGGATTCTGCTTCTACAACAGCTTTCTAAATCTTTAACAACTCTCACCCTATTAAGTTTGGACAGGCAGGGGACATACAGACAACCAGGTCAGCATGAGCATACACTGAGAACAGCAATAAGCTTTTAGCCAAACTTTACACAAAATAGTTCATGTGCGATTCCTTTACATTTTGTTGTTTAACGCTGTATACACCTGCAATGTGTCCTATGTATTTACTATACAATACTGGCTATCAGATTAATCAGTTTCTCCAAGCTATCAAAAGGCAATCACATTCTAGAAATGTTAAAGAAGTTTAGCAATTATTAGATTCACTATATTTTGCCTACAATTTTCAGCAAAAACACTGGTTCACATTGCTCTCTTACAGATTATTCATTGTAAAACATTTCAGGTTCGGTTGAAGAGCATCTATGAAAACTGTAAAATTTCAATTGTATTAAAGTATAGATTCAAAAGCCAAGAGCTCCATCCTTCTTCCCATCAAGTCTAGCCTGCTTTTCATCCACTGTTGAAAAGAACAACACATGATTACAGTATTATGCTAATACCACCATGTTTCACTCGGGATAGATACAAATGTCTTTCAATTCAAAAGTAAGAAGTACCCTGTGCTTTTGCAACGTCACAAAAGATGTTGAAATTTGTTGATGTAACGCGACAAAAGTCAGACTTTACAAAGACAAACCATGTCCAACATGTTGCATAATCCTAAGGCTGAATTTAACTGATTTAAAAGCGTAACTTTATTAAACTCTTTGGCCAGAGACACCACAAATTCCTGATTTAGCCTTAATAGCCCATTAAAACCAATTAGTCCCTCTAAAAAAACTTTTGCTACCTTCAACAGGGGCTTCATACAGCAGTATCCAATCCCAGCTGCGCCTAAGGTTAGCAATTTTAAAAAGGTAAAGCATGAAATTTGAGAACAGCTAATAATATTTAATGGATGTGATGTTTTCTGCAAATTTAACTAAGTTCAGTGATCCTAAATCTAAAGTTAACTATAAACATTTCATAAAGTACGAAAGGTATTGAAAATAACAGTATATTTTTAGTTGGTAAGTATTCTCTTAAGTGGTAATGAAAAACTTACCATACTGGCACCGGGGACCTTTGAAGCCTAATGGACAGTGACAAATAGGCTCCCCAGTCTCTGCACATCTCCCACCATTAAGACAGGCATTAGCACTGCACACCCCTGTGGATAATTTAACATCACACACCATCATGTTGCTGACATATTTGGTTCTGTTCTAACTGGTAACAAGTGAAGCACTTCTTTGCAGAAAACCGACAATTTTCTAATCAATATTTCCAGTCAATTTATATCAGATATTTGATGTATAGCAATGAGATGCTTATTTACTCACTATGTAGACAGCCCATCTCATTATCTTTCTGAGCCCAACCGGGACAACATTTATAGACTGTGTGAAAATCCATGCTGTACGCTTGCCTGTATGCTATGTAGTACGCAGTCCTAAGGAGAAGACGTTCTGTTACATGTTCATATTTTTAGAGGCTGTACTGTAGTATTTTGTAAGCATAAAACAATAATAGTCATTGTTATACAAAATACATAAGATAGAGTAAAAGAGACTTTAACCCTTTCACATTTTGTCATGTCACCTCCACAGACTTGACTTTATTTTGTTTTAATTTTTGTTTGGAGTAGTACGACCAGTACAAAAAAATATATGGTTGCATGATTTTTCCTTTTTTGATAATCATCTGAAAATGAGGGATCAGGCACTCTGGAAAGATGAGACCAAAATCAAAGGCTTTCGCCTGCATACAAAACACTATGGCCTATATGGTACAAAACTAAAATCGCATATCAGCCCACCATCGAGTTGAAATCCAGTAGAAAATCTGTTGCTAATATTTCAAACTATAGTTCAAAGATGCTCTTACAATAAATTGTCTTTACAGATGTGCAAAACCAGCATTATCCTGAAGCTAGCTGCTGTAGATGCAGTGAATGGTTATAAATATATTTACATCAGAGGGGACGAAAGACCAATGCACACCATGCTTTTCAGATTACATAATTTTTTTTAAAAATCTTCAAAGAAATGCGTCATGTTCCCTCTTTTGTTCTATTTTAAAATATTTCAATAAAATACACTGATGTGGTAACATGACAAAATGTAAAACAACGCAAAAAAGATTTGCTGGGCATTTTGTATATCGGCCATGATGGAACATTTATCTCTAACTGCTTGCTTAAGATGGGAACAACTTTGAGAATGATTTTAAAAGTACATGTGTGGAATGTGATACAAGCAGGATTTTTCTTACCTTCTCTCAAATCCCACACACCATCTGCGGCCTGTGCAGCCCTGCTTCCACACCTGCATCATGCGCGTAAAAGCCTGAACACAGGGCTGGCGGACCCCCAACATGGACACCTCCTGGTTGGCGCAAACATTTGGCCTTTGCATGGGAAAGGTACAGAAAAGAGTGACCTTTACAGCAATACTGGTTTGTCACATGGATGACTTAATTGTGATGGTGGTGTGATGTCCCTGGTCATCTCATAGATCAGCTAGATAGATAGATAGGTAGACGGATGCAGTTCGTGCCTGCATAAATCCATCTACAAGCATAAACTCCAGACAACTGTGTTTAGTTAGCTTGAATTCATTTGTGTTGCAATTTCGGGTACCTTACAACCGCCTGCCTCCACAAGGCATCTGGCTTCAATAAAGCTTGAAGTTAATTAAAGGAAGTACTGTGGTTGTCCCCTAATGAAAATAATCCTCCTTTAATATTATCTGTTTACAGTTTATCTGAAATTGGAACTCAGTGGTAGAGTGCCATATGGATAAACAAACAAAAATAGCATTTTACTGGAAGTGGACGATGTAAAACTGCCGTTGTATGTACAGTAAATATCTTGTCTTCCTTAGGACCTGAAATGGAGACCCCTAGTGGGCAGACCACACATAAAGGACACAAACAAAAGTTATTTCCACAAATAGTCATTTATTCGTCTATCAAAATTCAGCGTGCCTCCTGATAACATTTATTCAGGAGGCACGATATATATA
>CAEFZY010079337.1:0-49748 GCA_903066815.1 Brachyrhaphis roseni
TGTCCTCCGAGAGCAACTTCTCCCAACCGTCCAAGAGCAGTTTGGTGATGAACAATGCCTTTTCCAGCATGATGGAGCACCTTGCCATAAAGCAAAGGTGATATCTAACTGGCTCAGGGAACAAAACATAGAGATTTTGGGTCCATGGCCTGGAAACTCCCCTGATCTTAATCCCATTGAAAACTTGTGGTCAATCATCAAGAGACGGGTGGACAAACGAAAACCTAGGAATTCTGACAAAATGCAAGCATTGATTGTGCAAGAATGGACTGCTATCAGTCAGGATTTGGTCCAGAAATTGATTGAGAGCATGCCAGGGAGAATTGCAGAGGTCCTGAAGAAGAGGGGTCAACACTGCAAATATTGACTTGCTGCATTAACTCATTCTAACTGTCATTAAAAGCTTTTGTTACTCATAATATGATTGCAATTGAATTTCTGTATGTGATGACATCTGACATACACACATGAAAACCAGAGGGCAGCAGATCATGTGAAAATATAATATTTGTGTCATTCTCAATACTTTGGGCCATGACTGTACATTACCTGGAGGGATGTTTTTTCTGCCTTTCCCTTTGCCTGCATGAGGAACAATCTCCTCCTCTTTCTGAGGCATCTGGGAAACTTTTTGCAAGAAAATCTTCTCCAAGGCAAGAGCCATCAGCACGATGTCATCAGTAGGCTGCACAGGAGGATTGAGAAAAGTCTGTTAGGACTTATATATCCAGGACTTTGCCTTCTTTAAACCAAGAAGCTCCTAACCTTGTTATATATGTAACAGTTGGTAAACATGGTGTTGAAGTCCTGCAGGCATTCGCTTGAACTCCAGTAGTAGTTGTTCTCCAGGCGTTTCTTGATGGTGCCCAAGTCCATGGGAGATGTTATGATCTTATGATAGTCCTGTTGAAATAGAGGCAAGTTTGGATGCAAGAGACAGTCTGTATAGGTATGACTGACAATGCAGGGCAGTTCTTATCCGCCAACAATGTGAGCTAAAAAAAACAAAAAACAGATCACTCACTGGTAGACCGAGACTGACTGCATCAACAGGCTGGTAGAACGGCCAAGCGAACTGGTGCCGCCACAGAGCTTTCACCACCACTTTCTCCATGTACTGCAGCTGGTTGGTCCGTCGGCCAGGCTTGTTGGGATCGGTCACCTCTGGAGGAGGAGGATTCACGGGCATTTTGGGATGTAGCTCTGCGTCGGAGGACATGATGCAGGTGAAACGGGGTTCGCCGTTATCTCGTTTTAGCCAGGTAGTGTGTGCCTTTCAGCTCAGTGGAGACTCCGAGGGAACGCCAGCCTGCTTCATGCATAGTTTTCATGCCACACAACCTGTTTATCAAACAGCAAATAGTTAGAACTGTGCACTTCCAACAACGCTGTGGTTTATTAAGACATCACAGCTGTCTGCCAGGGAATTGTAGAGGCTTTGTTAAGCTTGCCTCTACTCTTTTTGTTCATCTTATGTATGTTTGTTCAATAGCTTTATGCCATAATAACCTAAATTAACTGAAATAAATACTTGAAATATTTCAGTCTGTCCAACAAATTTGTATATTCTAAGACTAGCTTTCATTTAATGGAATTATCTCAATAAATTAGCTTATATAATCATACAAAAACAAGAGAAATTAAATGTTGGTGTTTTAATAGAACAGATTTATGTAATCATTAAAATGCTAGGTCTTATTAAGCAGAACAAAAACCCTTAAGAAATACATTATTCCTTTTTTAAAGCTAATTATTTTGAACCCCTAAAGTGCTCTAAACTGGACAAATTGGGCCATCATGGCAAAACCACTGTTTTAAAATGTTCAGCTGTATGGGATGATATTTAGTGAAGGGCTGTGTCATTACAATAGCATGAAAAACACCTAAAATGGTGGACGTTACAAAAAGAAACGGGTTTTGAATGACTATCACTGGAATTTTTAAAATAAATCTTAGTCTGCGTATTTTTTAGTTTTATCGAGCAAGTTCAAAGAAGAGTTTAATCCACAGTTACTGAAACGGTAAGATCGTTTACAGCAACAAACAGCACTGGATGTTGTCGAAATAATACAAAGTATCCTTTATTGAATACTGGTAACTGCTTTTAAGCGCTTTTTTTCCCCACGAAGAAAAAACAACAGCGGTAACACACAGTAACGTTACAGCAACACTCGCTAGCTCAACTTGGCTAGCTGCTTTTCATAAAGTCCTACTAACTAGCAGATTAAAGCGACTAATAAAAAACCCCAAAAGCCTAGTATGTATCGGCATAAATCAGTTTCACATAAACAAAGCCAACCTGGAGTAGCTTTTCTTTGTTTTGTGGTGGCCGACTTCTAGTTTAGGAAGTCTTGACGCTGAACCTTCGTGTTGTCATTTAACGAAGCAGAAGTATCCTTTACAACAACTGACTAGAAAAATAACGGTTGAACAAAAACTGAAGGGTTTATGAACTCTTTTTTTTTTTTTTTTTCTCGTGAGAGGAAGTTGAAGTGATCTTCTGAAGACTTTTTTTTTTTCCTGATTCAAGAAAGTTATTACTGACGGGAAATTAAATCAGAAAGCCGAATTAGATTTACTTCAGAGTGCAGGAGTGGGGGACCAACTGAAGACTAACTGGCCCAGTAGCTGACATGGCTGGAGCAGGAATGGAGGGAGGGGCGATCCTCTTCACACCGCCACCTGTTGAACTGGAGTGGCTAGAGCAGCGGTTCTCAAGCACGGGGTCGGGTTCCCATTGCGGGTCGTCAAAAACACTAAATGGAGAGAAATCCAAATCCATGAATCAAGGCTTGCCTGAGAGATTATTTGCTGTTGATGTTAATCTACAATAAAAAATAAAATGTATACAAAACAAACATAAAAGTTGTGGGTAATACATAAACCATTTGTGCACAGTGACCACTTGAGTATCCATTTGTCATGCTACACATGCAGGCGATTAACATTTTAAAATTGCACATAGTATAGATTAGCTACACATATTCAAATAAAACCATCTTGCACAAATAATCCTTTATCCCACTGCCTCTTCATTTATCATTTTCTACCATTTTTGAAATGGGAGGAAGAACCGCAATATACCAATCCATCCATCCATCCATTTTCTTACACCCATTCAAAACCCCTAGTGGGGTCAGGAGGTGCTGGTGCCTATCTCCAGCTAACGTTCCGGGCGAGAGGCGGGGTACAAAATACCAATTTTATGCTGTTTTGTGGCAAAGACTTAGAGTGCCTGTGGACTCTATTTGCTATTGTGAATCAGGACATGTGTTGTGTCACTGCAAGGTGTTGACCACACTTACCTTCCCAGAGCGCCATCTTGTCAGGACTTAGCCCTCTTAGATATCCATTTAGCCGAGATGTGGCAGAAGGTGTGATGTGTCGAGGAGGTGAATCTACAGACTAAGTGAGATGTTAGGAGGTGTGGGTGTCGATTGGTTCAATAAATTAACCCTGTTTTTTCTCAGTTTTTTTTTCTCAGTTTTCGCCGTTCTTCTGTATCTTGGATGTGTTTGGCAGTGGGGGTTGGAATCTTGTGCTGGTGCTGCAACAGGAGACTGTGCACAATCTGAGACCATCGGTCTCCATGTTCTTCTAAAACATTTTTTGCATTATAGTCATATGCATAATGGAGAATTTTTGTTTTGTTGATCAGGCACAACATAAACAGAATATTATTTCTCGTTAGATTCAAAAATCATAGATGGACTGGACACAAAACTGCGTGTGAAGCACCCATATTATTAAGTACCTAAACATCAAAATAAGACATTAAAAAACACAAGACGAACATATTTTGCTTGAACGATTTGTACAGAAGATAATGAATAGATTTATAAAACTGAACTTGGGACTTGTAACTAACAATATTGTAATTCTGACTTCTGTGGGATTCGTTTTTGTTTTTTCTGCTTGCAACTAAGAAGTTCTAAGTATAAATCTGTCACAATTAAAGTATTACAGACCTTTCTTCACACAATTACGGAACCAAAACCCACTTATGTAATAGTTTCAAAATACATTTTTATCCTGTAACCAAATAACGGAGAATAACATAAGTTTATTAATACAGCAAAAATAACAGTGCTAAGGCACATTTTTGATCCTTGTAAGTTTCCGTACCTTCCCCTTGTAACGCGCTTGCGCAGAATCTTAGCAGACCACATTCCCCGCTTCTCCTTCTCCTCGCAGGTCCTCCCAGCTCAACGCAAACATTAAGAGGCGAGCTGCTTGGCTTAGCCTCTCAGCAGGGCCTTTTCCGTCACTGTACGGGTTTTCCTCCCCTTTTTCTTTCTTTCCGATGAAATAATATCTGACTGTGCAGCAGCATCAATCCTCGTGAGTATTAGCATATAAGCAAAAGCTCATTGTTTGAATGGAAGATGGCCCCCCTTCGTGGCTGTTGCTTGTCAACAGCGCAGCACGATAAGGCCACTACTCGCATTTTGTAAAAAAAATTTGTTTTTTTTTTGGTCGGTTAATTTGTTTTCGTAACCTGTTTCACATTATATGTAGCCGTCTTTGGAATACTATCTCTGTTTCCAGCGTTGAGTACCACAGAAACACAACTAAGCGATCCCGTCTTGCTCTTTGTTTAATGTTACTTTTCCACATTTTATTTTGTTTCAGCGAACATGTATAAGTCACCTCGTGTTTAATAGTAACCTTAAATTCAACAAGATGGTTGTTAAAGGTGTTTATACCTATTCCTTTCTCAAAATATTAACATTTTAACGTTAGTCAACTGAAGCTAGCTGCGGTAGCTAACTGTGTACCCGTAACGGTTGAGCTACTACAGGTATTTATTAAGCAGTTGGCAACAGTAAGCAGCCACATTACTTCCCAATTAGATTTGTTATGACATATACAGAATACTGTAAGGACGTTTAAAGGTTAGAAATGTAGCTAAGCTTGTAAAACCTTGAAGTAGTGTGTAAAAGTAGCTAATCGTTGTGCTAGCAAGCCTTTTAGTTGAGCACATCTTTTTAAATCAATAGTCTGCATATTTGTTGTCAGAAGGCCGGTAGTTTAATTCCCTTTCTTTAGGAATGTCGGCAATATCAGATGACATTTCTGTGTTAGAACAAATTATGTAATTTGAAAGCTAATTTTAAAAGGCTTATAAACAATCACGGTTGTTGTCTAGAAATTAAAGTTACGGTGTTTTGAATGCAAATTAAATGATTAAACATCTGAGTGAAGACAAGAAAATCAGTTAATATGCTCCCCAATTTACATTGAAATCTAAGTAGCTTAAACAAAGGTCTTTACATCGGAAAAGTCCTTTATTCAGCTTAAAAGTCAAATTAATTGTAGTACAATATATTTTCTAAAGAGAGTCTAATACATAAAAAGTAAAAAGTTTAAGTTCTCAAATTAATGTTTAAGAAAATGTGCAGTTAGGGTATTATAGTGGACTATTGTACTTACGATATAAGTGGATTTTAAATCCAAGTTTTTCTTCTGTTCTCTTTCTTTTCCATCCAAATGAGTTTCACACTACTCTGAGGGAAAGCGCCTCTGTCAAGTTATGAAATTAAGATAAAATTGGTTATTTATTGTTACGTAAAGTGACAGCAATGAGAAACAATGTAGTAATTTTCCATTTCTAGAGCTCATGTACTTACAAAGTTTTGGTATATTAGTATGTAAAACATCTTTCAACAGTTGCACCATATGTATAGGGTAGAATACATACGGTATTGGCATTGCATCAGAATGCGTCCGTTGGAACTCTGCTTTCCAATTACATATTTGGGCATTAAAATGGACTTTCAATGTGCTTTATGACCATAATTTACCACAGATTTTAGTGATTTCAGAAAGGCCAGGGAGAGTTAAATGTGAGCTATCATCACAATATTCCATCCATCCATTTTCTGTACACCCTTGTCCCTAGTGTGGTCAGGAGGGACAGTGGGGAGAAATGACCTCCTGATAACAGTAAAAAAAAAACTCCCAGCAGAACCAGAACCACCATCCATCTGGACCAGCCAGAGGGATGAGAGGAACCTAAATGATAGGATCAGGAGGACTCCACGTTTTGCTACTTTATTCACATCTTCTTAACCTTCTGAGTTTTATTAAGTATTTTTAAAGAACATTACATTGTCTAAGACATGCAGCATATTTACTGTTCAGGACATTAGAGTGCAATGAAAGTTTGCTAAATTTCTGAGGTAAAATTTCAACCTTCTGAAGCCTGTTTAGTCCAGTCAGGTATATAAATACTGAAAATCAAAGATAAGAGTGTGTGCTGTGTGTCTGATTATCATTTACTTTTCTAAGACTTATTAATGATAGCAAACCACTTACAATGTTTGTTCTCTATTTCAGGCTAGCGTGCAATAAATGTTAGTGTCCTCACCATGGCAACAGAAGACAAGAAACCAGAAACTGACACTAAGCCTCCAGTGGTTCCATCAGCGTCTGCCAGCCAAAGCAAGGTCTGACGAATTAAAACGATCAATCCCGTTTCCTGTTTGTCTCGTCCCTGCAGACTGCCGGATCACTGTGGCTGCGCTGATCTTTTCTTCTGCTCTTGTTCACAGTCTGCGCCTGCGAAGCCAAACTACAGCCTGAAATTCACATTAGCAGGACACACTAAGGCCGTGTCGTCCGTCAAGTTCAGCCCGAGCGGAGAATGGCTCGCCAGCTCATGTGAGTCCATTAAGCATCATTGTGATGCTAGTCTGATTCTAATGTGATTCTAATGCCAGTAAAGTATTGAAATGTTAATTTGTATCATAAATTAACATTTGTTATGGAGCGTAGAAGCTCCATAGCAGCTTCTATGCTGTTAAGGTCAACTTTTTTGACCTTAACAGCAAAACTGTAATAATTTGCAAAGTTCTCTAAGCTTCAGATCTTGTCATTCCATCATGGTTTCTTTTTTCCACCCAATATGTTACCACGGGAACAAATTAAAAACTTCCTTAATGCTATTGTAGCGATGATATCGAATAGCAGGCAGTCTGAGAAAACAGATTCAGTACAAGTCAGCAAAACCTTCAAAATAAGAGTCTCAAACTCTGATACATCCAGTTTCAAACTAAAATCACAAACTTTCATATGTTTGATTGTGAAAATGGCATCTTTCACAATCAGACAGCCTCTGATCAACACTTCATAGCGATAACTTCACTTTAATTTGAAGTTGTGTTAAAGAATTAGTGCTCATATTGGAGCAAGACTTGTATGGAAATACAAGTGATTTAAATTGCAATATTAGTCCACACTAATATTGGGATAATAATAAGTAGAAGAGAAGATAAAATGAGGGAATTCTACATAAACACAAAATAACAATTCAATCCTCTGTTATAAAAAGAACAGAGGACTATTTTCCTACTCTCAGCAGAAACGCCAACATTAGTTTTTAAGGTTGTTTTCCGAACAGTCCTGACTGAGTCTCTGTGTCTGCTGCAGCTGCTGATAAACTCATAAAAATCTGGGGTGCGTACGATGGAAAGTTTGAGAAAACCATCTCTGGACACAAGCTGGTGAGTAGAACTGGACATTCTGTCTGAGCAGGTTTGCCTTCAAAGCTTCGTTCGTGACTTTTGGTCCTAAACCCGCAGGGCATCTCTGACGTGGCGTGGTCCTCGGATTCCAACCTGCTGGTGTCGGCGTCCGACGACAAAACCCTGAAAATCTGGGACGTCAACTCGGTAAGGTGGCTCAGACAGGCGGGAGGAAGCGTTGAACCCGCGGTGCGTGGGTTAGCAGACGTGAGACTCTGAATATTTTCTTTTCAATCCAGGGAAAATGCTTAAAAACCCTGAAGGGCCACAGCAACTACGTGTTCTGCTGCAACTTCAACCCGCAGTCCAACCTCATCGTGTCGGGATCGGTGAGTGCGCTCGCAGCTCCTGGCAACAACACTCCATCAGAAACACAGAGCAGATGTTGGACTGCAGCCAGAGCTCTCTCCCACTAGCAGCAAAACTTTAGTGACTGTGACTGAAACACTCATCCAGTGTGTGTGTTTATTTCTTTTTTTTTTTTGGTGTCTAGTTCGACGAGAGTGTGAGGATATGGGACGTGAAGACCGGGAAGTGTTTGAAAACACTGCCAGCTCACTCCGATCCCGTCTCTGCTGTGAGTTGGATTCTGTTTCTTCTTATTTATTCTGTTTGACTGAAACAGGAAAACATGAAATCTGCTAAAATCTGCAGGTTCACTTCAACAGAGACGGCTCTCTGATTGTGTCCAGCAGCTACGACGGACTCTGGTAATACGCTTCACTCTGAGATTCTGTTTTTATTTTATTTTATTTGTGTTTGTCTTGTTAACTTACAGTTTTGTTTATATTTCAGCCGAATCTGGGACACGGCGTCGGGGCAGTGTTTAAAAACTCTCATCGGTAAGATCAGCCACTAAAAACAAAAGATGTAAACCAATGCACTTAAACATCGTCAAGAAGTTATTTTTCCAGTTGATTCGATGACTGGATTCAAAAAGTGATTGCTGCACTTAGTGATAAGTTTTGACTTTCGAAAGTTAGGTGGAAGGAAAAAGTGAGGCAGGGAAAAGGTACACAAGCAACAAATGTAGTGTGAAGCCTTGAGAGGATTGTGAAGCAGAACTCTTTCAAGAGTTTTGGTGAAGAGTTGCATGGTGGGAACTATGGATCACCATAAATTGGAGTCAATGTCTGTGTCGGCAAGCAAGATGTTTAATTTTTTTTTTTTTTTTTTTTACAAGTAAAACTGGGTCAATAGTGGCAATCAATGTTTATTTCTGTCCTGTTTGATCTTTTTGGATTGCGTAAGCCAGAACCGATGGTGCATCAGGTGACTATTTGAGTGAAATTCACCTTTTGCTTTGATCACCTTGAAGTCTTAAGTTTTTTTTGATTTTTGAATTTGAGTTTTGGACACATAGTCATTACAATTTGTGTATGTGGCTGTATTTACATCAGATATCGATATCGGCCCAAACATTCGGATCGGTTCATCCTGAGTGTGACATCAGCTGCAGGCCGAGCTTAAAGAGACACACACAGATACCAGGACATGAACTGTGACTGTCACGTCCCCTGTGAGGGTGATTCACATTTCTGCTGTAGTTTTACCTGTTGCTCTACCACATGCTTTCCTTCCACCAAACTTTCCACATGTCTCTGAAAAGACAGTGACAGTCATCAATCCTCCCATGATTTTGTTTGTACGAAAAATCCTAGTATGTAATACAATTTTTTTTATACAACATAATTTTGGACTTTTATAAACTGTAAACTATATACATCAAAATCCCATATATATATATATATATATATATATATATATATATATATAGGTGATAATTGAGTTAACAAAATGTATATTTTTGTACAAATTATACGTTTGGTTACTAAAATAAATGAACTTTTCAATGATTTCCTGATGCGCCAATATAAAATATTATTCCGTTACGTGAATTATTCAACAGTAGACCTTAAAATCATTTCTAATATTGTCAGAATTATAATAACCAACACATCCACCTGCAGTTGCTCCCTAATGGGAACCATAAATATCACAGAGATGAAATGAGAATCATCCAGTCAAAAATACAGACAGAAATCCTAACAGGTTCAGATTTGTTTGCTAACGTTGCTCCTGCTTCTAACAGACGATGACAACCCTCCTGTGTCGTTTGTGAAGTTTTCTCCCAATGGGAAGTACATCCTGGCTGCTACTCTGGATAAGTGAGTGGTGCACATTTACAGAGCAAAGTTGTTTACCGACTCTGATCACTCGGGTTGTGTGTGATGCTCACCTGCAGAGGGCAGCACAACGCCACATGTAGCTGGACTGTGGAGTTTGTTTTACAGTTTGTGTTCATGGTTTGTCTTTGCAGCACGCTGAAGCTGTGGGACTACAGCAAAGGAAAGGTGAGAAAACATCTTTTTAAAAAATTATTGTTTTTTTTCTTTTTCCTTTTTACCTGAGTCTGTCAAGTGTTTCCACCCAGTCTGCTTAAAAGAATGCCTTAGTTCTTCCTTTTTCAGTCATTTGAAACAAGTGAAGCTGCCTGTTGTTTTCGTTCACAGTAGCAGTTCTAATCGTCTTCTGAATGTTTCTCGTAATTTCAGTGCTTGAAGACGTACACAGGCCATAAGAACGAGAAGTACTGCATTTTTGCTAATTTCTCTGTCACCGGAGGGAAGGTAAGTCCCCGTCTCATCTCGTCTCAGTCCGCCGGTGTTTCTCTGAGTTTGAACGGTGCCGCGTGCGGCTAAACGTGACTCTCTGGCCGCTGTCCTGCAGTGGATTGTGTCCGGCTCAGAGGACAACATGGTTTACATCTGGAACCTGCAGACGAAGGAGATCGTGCAGAAACTGCAGGGCCACACAGGTACAGCACACAAGTTGTCTATTTGATTCCCTGCTGAGTTTGAAGTCTTTAGAAAAATCTTTATAAATGTGACTTAACTCCAAATTTGATTTCTGTCATTAAAATTCATGTTTTTGATGAGTAAGGAAAACATTTTAATCCTAAGTGGAAAAATATCCCTAAAGCATGATGCTTCCACCTTCGTATCGCTAGATTACTTGCACATCATACCTTTAAAAAAATAATTTTGTCCCTGTTTCTGCTCAGACGTCGTCATTTCGACCGCCTGCCACCCGACAGAGAACATCATCGCATCTGCTGCTTTAGAAAACGACAAAACCATCAAGCTATGGAAAAGCGACTGCTAATTCAGTTTTTTTTTTTGGGATATTTTTGGCCTATTCACCTTTCTATATATACGTTGTTTTTTTTCTACATTGTGTTGCAAGACAAGAGGACCTTTTTTTTTTTTGAAATGGAGCTCCGGATGGATGCAGAAAACTGTACCTGAAGTTCAGTAAGGAGTAGCAAACCCGTCAACCACACATCGGCTTCGCAGTGCAGATCTTCCTCACATCTGAAGTTCGTCACGTTTATTCGTCTCCTTAAAGAAAACAAGTAAATCGTGTTAAACCTTCAGCTGTTTCAGTAATTTTGACTCTGCCTCTCTGCTTTCTAACAGCTACTGTACAATAAACGTAATTGTTTCCAGGCTTGTTGTTCCTCGAGTTCCTGTGTGACTGTAAAGTACCATTTAAATGCAGAGGACATATTTACATTAACCTTCAGTCTTGATGAAAAAGGAAAAAAAAAAGAAAAAACCTCAATATTGCGTTTTTATTTTCCCTAAACATCAGATCTTTGTGCCACTTTTATTTTGCCTCAGAAACTGAGTTTGACTTAGTGTGGAAAGTTCATTTTAAAACTTGTTTTAATATTTTATTTTTTAGCATAATTATACAAGCAACCAGTCACAATCCTTGTGTTCTATTTGTACATATGTACTGAATTTTTGTTTTTTCTTGGTTGCTCATGCTCTGCTAGTACACACCTGTGTGAAAACAAGCAACATCCGATTCCTGTAGTTAATCTGGATTTCAGTGGAATACTTGTTTGCAGCTCTCAGATATAATCTGCAGCCTAATAAAGTTTTGTATGTTTCATGTTGTGTAAGTTGCTTTGGTACCTTAATGTGCATCAGTTAATTCTTTGTAAAGTTTTCTGTGTGTATATGTGTACTTGCATGGATCTTAACTGTCTGATGCGTAAGTGGGTCCTTTTTGACCCGGTGAGGTCGTCTTTTTGCAATATGTTTGTAATGAAAAGTTATTTCATATTCCAGGTATTCTTCAAAAAAAAAAAAATGTTACTATTATCATACAATTCAAATTTTTTATTTACCTTTTATACGTTTTAAGAAATATTTTTTATATCACTACCCCATTCTTCCGTGAGTGGGTCAAAAATGACCCGCATTCATTTCCTGTGGAATTTAATGAGAATCTTTGTTTCTTACCAACTGTGTCGGTCAGGAACACATTTTTGTGAACCATATACACTGAGTCCTCAGTCATCCAGGAGGGACTTAGAGTAGAGCCGCTGCTCCTTCACGTCGAGAGGAGCCAGTTGAGGTGGCTCGGGTTAGGATACCTCTGGTGAGGTGTTCTGGGCACGACCCACCGGGAGGAGACCCAGAGGAAGACCCAGGACACTCTGGAGGGACTATGTTTCTCAGCTGGCCTCGTAACGCCTTGGGATTCCTCCGGAACAAGTGGTTGGGGAGGCGTAGGTCTGGGCCTCCCTACATAGACTACTACCCCAATGACCTGACCCCGGATAAATGGAAGAAGATGGATGGATAAATAAATGCACACACATACATACACTCACATGCGTGATACATATAGTATGATAGCATACATAATGTTAGCTTGCTTGGTGAGCAAGCTAAAGAGCACACGTTCCAAGAAACGTGTGCTCTTTTGCACCCCCTCCATGCCCACACACACTTAATGGATGTTGACATTGTCCATTATTGACATTTCATCATTCCTGTTGTGAAATTGCTGTCATTTTGTTTTTAAAATGTTCTACAAAGTGTCACAAATGTTCTACGAATTGTTCTAAAAATGTTTAAAAAGTGAAAAATTAAAATATTTCAAACATGAAATAATTCTTGCGTCAAATAAAACACAGCAGAAAGTTATACAAAACATTATTTTGAATCAAAATGACAAAAGTAGCATAAAAACACATTGACTGTAACCCGGGTCAAAAAAGACCCACTCACGCATCAGAGGGTTAAGGCTTACAGCCATATTTCTTTTCCAAATCAACGCTGAATCAAACTTCACATTGGACCTACAGCTGGACCAACAGGTTTTTCTTTCCACTCAATTTTCCATTACTCTGAAAGTAAATATTTTTATCAGCAATTATCATTTGTGGTCTACCCTGTAACAATACAGCAGTCTTCCCTATAATTGTGCAGGCCACAAAATAATGAAAAAATTATTTTGCTATCTGTCAAAATAACCAAATTTATCAAATAACTAAATGTCTATATATTTGTGAATGAAAGATGTCTGGATTTTCCTCCAGAACCCGTTACAGCTGTCATTTCATTTCATATAAGAACAACAGATGGACAGACAATCCACTTTCATCAGTTTAAAGTTTTTTTTTTAATAACTTTTTGTTTCTTTCCATGAGAGAACATCAGAACAATCCACAAACAGATGACAAAAAAAACAAACAAAAAAAACAACTTTGTCTTCTTAAAAACAGACAAATAAAAAAAATAATCAACAGAGATGTTCCCATCTTGCAGTGACAGGTTGAAAATGGCAAAATAAAAGGCGACACAGTTACCAAAGTGCCAAAGCGGACAATCCTTCCCTCCCACTCCCCACAAAAAATTACACTTTCAGTCTGAAGCTGAGGAAGCTTTTCCACAAAACAGCCACAGAAAAGGAAAAGAACAGAGTAAATAAGCAGGGGATAAAATTACCTTTGTACAAAAATAGATCTTTTTCCCAAGTGATTTTTTTTCTTCTTTTTTTTTTTATAAACTAGAACATTTAACCGTTTATGCAACAAACAACGCAGTGATTGTGTCACAAGCTCAGCTTTTCCTGATTACACGTTTTCAACATACATTTGCTAAGCAACATATACATTTAGGAGAGTTAAATTTTTTTATTTTTTGCCTCTCCTGATTTTTCGAGGTCACAGAAAACGGCTTAAGCTGGTTTCTTTTGAGTTCAGAGCTGCTGCGCTTCTGCTGGTGGATTATTGTGTTTTTTATTTTATTTTTAATAAAAGTTACAATCCAACCCTCCCCACCCGTATTTGTGATAATAAAAACACTTTTAAACTCCCACAACTTAGGAAAATTCAGATTTTTTTTCCCATTTTCTTTATTTTTTTATTTTCAGTTTTGGAATATTCAATGAGCAGATCTGCTGATATATATTTATAAATATATACAAATATACATATTAACAAAATATAGCTTTATGTTATAAAGCATTCGTTTAGGTTTTCATTCTATGTGGACAATTATTTCCTTATCTTTTCCCACATCTATCAATTTCCTGCGGGGGGCGTGAACTTTTGCACGTCACACACTTCATATGGCTTTTACACGATTGTTTCCAATCTTCAACAAGCCAGCCAGAAATGAAGAGGATGTTCATATATATATTTTTTTATATTTGGGAAACAAATCTTTGACTGTTTGCAATGAGCTTTTCTTGATTCAAATCAAAAAAGTCTACAAAACACAGAGCGTATTCTGCATCAGGAAAACAGACATGTTTTCCCAGAATATAAATACTGTAAACTGAGCCCAAGCTGGCAGGTAATACTGTCACCTGGATAGGTTGCAAAAACACAAATCACCGTGCTTAAGTTCATTTGAGCAATAAACATCACGCTGATGGGTTGAACTGAAGTTATTGCTACTTTCTCATTGCTACTTTTCTGCTCGGCGGAGAGCATCTGTGACAATTAGAAAGCTGTGACAAAGTGCCTTCTGCTTGTCCATTTAAATACTTCTAGAAAACAATTTCAAGTAATGTTGCAGCGCTGCTTCTCTTCCACCAGAGGGAGCTCACGGCACACAAATCGCCACACTTTACCCCAGCTCGAGGTAAATCCATTTCTATCACATCTGACATTTCCGAGCTGGCTTTTCAACAGAAGGAATAACTGGAAACACTTTCACAAGATGGAACAACATCCAACCCGAAATAGTGAGGAAAAAAAAAAAAAAAAAACTGATTTAAGCACATTCTACCGTTGGTGATTTATGTATAAATTCTCTGTGGAGTCTCTATGGGGCTACTGGACAAGTATGGACATTTCATAGTGCTTAAATATGTAATTATATGAGAAGGAAAACTAGTAAAACGTAAGAGAAAGGGAGCAATGAAAGCGGTCAATATCTGGCAGCTTTCAGCTCATAGAGTTCTGGGGTTTTTTCCCCTCTTTTGTACTCATTTCTTCTATATTTTACTTTTCACATTATAAGTTCTGGGTAGTAAAGAGGGAATATTGGTGAGCTGATCCAGCCAGCTTCTGCATGTGGGGCCCACGTGGGAAAGTAATGAGCTGGAAAATGGGCCCCAAGTAGGATTGTCAATAACAAGCCCATGTCAAATGCCTGCATAGGCTTGATGTAGGGACAAGATGTGACAATCAATTCAGACCGATTTTCTAAGAATTCATGTCAGAGTCAGCTGTGAGTCATATATGGTGCCCAGCTATAGTCCCCAAAACCAAAGTCCACTTAATACCAGCAGGTGATGCAAAAATGTATGCAGAGGGGAAGGTCCAAACTGAGAAGCTATTTGATTTTTAACAAACTAAAATTGAATTTAGGTTCCATGAAAACATCAATTAGTTAACATACTATAGTTAGAACTGTTTGAAAGTTTTGAAATAGATTTAGTTAAAATTTTATTCTGCTATGAAATGACAATTTCTATTATTTTGCGCGTTGCAAAATGCTATACGTTGCATCCATGAGGTGAAAAGTGATTGCGGTCAAGAACCCAAGACTTGTTTGCTCGTGTTGCTTTTGAAATCTCAGTCTAACGGTTGATAAAAATGGTCATTGCTTAGGTTTGTTCTGATTTACCATTTCCAGACAGTCAGGAGTCATGTGAATATATTTGGTGCTTTTTAGTTTGCAAGAATTTCTGCTAGATTTATGGTGCGTTCCATTTACCTTGAAAGGTGAAATTTTCATGGATATAAGAATTAGATGAGCCCTATTTACTCAACTGACTCTTAAAGCTTTTCAACTTGGAATCTTTGAATTCAGAGTAAAAACAGGACAGGCTTTTAGCTAACATATTACCTAACATTTCAGATAATATATCTTAGCTAATGTTTTCGCTAACGGTTTTAACTTGTAGACGCTACATCCACTGTGGAACTTGGACAGTGGTCATAAAAATGACATTTCTCCCAACTGTATTCCTAGTTACAAGTTAAAAAAATTAAGTGGGATTTCATCATTTTTCAGCTCAAAGACCAAACTTTCTCTAGTTTGAAAACCAAACTATGAGTCAAGCATGGTATACCAGCAGAGGTTACAGAAAAAAAAAACATTAGAAAGTACAAAATCAATTTATAACAGGGGCTATTACTTCTCTTTACATAAACGACAGCCGTATTGAATTTTTAGGTTGGGATTAGTTATAAACCTCAGTTTCCGGGGCATAATCCTGAGTTTTTCCTGCAAAAAAACTCAGAAATTCTACATTTCAAATAGAACTAAAATGTCCCATTAGCTAACATTTAAAGCAAACTGTTTGTAATTCCTAGTTTAGCTAGTCGATTTATGCTTTGCTCCATTTTCCACAGAATCCAGAACTTATTAGGCACAAATAATTATGATATAATTTCTAACTTAACTGCTACAGTAGCAAGTTAGAAACCGGTGGGATTTTATTCCCCCTACAAGACCGATCTAGCTACAAGTAGCAATAAAACCCCAAAAATAATTCATTTCTGTGTCATGCATTCAAGCAGTGAAGCCAAACATTGTACATTGTTATAAGTGATGCCATATTATTGACAGAAAAGACTTTTTAAAGTGGAAAAAAAAATGTTTAGCTAATTTCTTCCAACTTGGAACTTGGAAAATTTGACTTTCAAACACAAATGGAACGCACCATTATCTGATGATTTCAACTAATATGCTGAGCCTCCAATGGCTAAAGCTCATCTTTTCAGCTAATGGTTTCTGCTACCAACTTAGTTTATCTGAAGGTGATTAAACCAGATTATAGTGAGTATCAATTTCTGAATAATAGAGACCCCCACCTCCCAAACATTTACTCTCGTTAAGCCGCTCTGCAGACAGTCTTTGGAAATGAACACTATGCATAGTTTTGCAGCAGCTGCAGCATTTAGAGAAAAGCAGGAAAGGGCGAAAAACAATAAAAGAACGCGGACACAAAACACGTTTACACATAAAGAACTTTAACATTTCAGTTAAACTTAAATGTCACTTGGTTGTCCAGAGAAGTGCACAGAGTGAATGTGTGTGTGTTCTTTTCAGGAGGAAAAGTACTGAGGCGTTCTTGAACGGGAGAGTGTCAAACTCCACCGCAGAGGTCGATCACATCAACATCCACTCTCCATCTAGAAACCCAATTACACTATCATGAGGTTAAGTGCCAAGTAACAAACAAACAAACAAACAATGGCTCTGCCACAACAAACAAGCTCTCCTCCCGTATACTCTAAATCCTACATGAGTGAATGGAAACAGAGGTATTTGTGCATTACTGAAAATAAGGTCAATACTGTTGTAGCTTTCAGTACAGGTAGATATGAGGTGTTGGAAAGAAAGAAGTGATGCCTACTGCAACAAGCAGAGGGATTTCTGAGCGTGGAGGTGTGTCTGCCTGGCAGAAATTAGCATGAAATGTGAGGCAGAGAGAGGACCATGAGGAGCTCAGAGTCTGACAGAACGATGACATTTCCTCTTGTGTGGGACTGTGTGTTGAGGCAAAAAAATAATAAAAATAACGTCTGAAAGAAGTTGACGTGTTGTCCCTGCACCTGCTGGAGCATCCAATGACGCTCAAGTCTCATAAAGCTAATTTACATCAGTTTACGGGCACAGAGAGTTACAGAGATTGTACTAAACAAGATTTCCCAAGTCATTCTGAGTACTTGAGGGTTGATTTGTGGACTGCTAAGACATCCTTCCCTAACGCCGCACAGTGCTGGTACAGTAAGACATGGTTGGGTCTGTTGGAATTGGCCAGAGACCTGAGGTTTGTGAGAACTTGCCCTCTTGTTAAGCCACTTCTGATTTCTACGCTGGCAAGCTCACTCTTCCAAAAAATAAACACCTGGTGCAAGACCTGACATGTTCAGTCAGATTGAAGAGACAAGTTCCTTTGCGTTGATGTGTTGTTGTTGTTGTTGTTTTTCCCCAAGCTGCCCAGTCCTGAAAAGCAAAGCCAGGCTCAGATCCCAGATTAAACATCCCAGAGGTTCTACAGAATGTGCGATTGTCCCGATCACAATGCCTGTGACATCTTCGCTGTTTTGCTGAGCACTGTGGGTCTTGAAAACCTGATGTTTTCTCATCAGGGGGATCCGACAAGCAAAGACGAAAAAACCATGGCTCAGTATGTTTATGTCCTCGTCCTCATTTCAGTCCTGTCTCGTCACCTACGTTGATGGTGTTTTACACACACACACACACACACATATATATATATATGTATATATATATATACATATATATATATATATATTTCTTATTTATATATTTTACAAGGTATAAAAGAGACCCATATTCATGATGGATTCCTCGTTTGGAAACACTTCAGAGAGATGGTGAACAGAGAAGATGGATGGAGGGACAAAAGCAAGAAGGGAGATGTTCCTTTTCGTTGTTTATTTTTTTAAGTCTGCCCTTTCGTAGATGTTCTGGATCCAAGGCAGCTGGGGTGATGCATGTTGGGGGTTTAAGTGTGGGGACAGGGGTTCGGGGGGCCATGAGGTTGAGGGTCAGGAGGGGTCACTCCTATTATGTCATTTGATGAGGAGCTTCTAGCATCTCCATAAGGAAGGTGTCAATGGGTGTGTCGCCAATCAGCTTGAAGAAGAAAAGGTGCTCCAAACACTTGAGCCCGATGGAGCGCAGCGCTGGTAACCGTAGCAACAGCTTAGCGAACCTGTTCAGAAATCATACAAAAAATATATACATGTTAATGGTTTGAATAAATGGTGAAATTAGGCTGCACTTTTTTTTTTTTTTTTTTACACAAGACCTTACATATTTCTTTCTTTTTGACTGAGATCAGCAGCTGGTTGTCGGCTTCGGCGCACATTACATGCACCTCCATTTTGCTTTCTATTTTAGTAATCAAACATAGAGAGCATTTTATTCTGAAACAATCAAAAGTAAATGCTATGCCTAGGTGTGCTTACACACATGGCTCTTGAGGTTTAGTACTCCAGGGATTGAGTGAGTCCAGGTGAGGGAGAAAAATTAAAGATATTGTTTCGTTTCCAAGATATTTTTCTAATATTTTGTCACAGGCAGAATACGAGCAAAGTCTTGCTTTAGTTCCACAGGGCTCCATTTTAGGTCCTGTGCCGTTTTCTCCACATACATTTACATCCAGATTTATTAACCTAAAATAAAAAACTAACTTGCATTGTCTCAACTCTAGATGCAGCTGGAAGTATTTCTTACATGTCTGATTTAGAATCAGACATTTAAGAAAGTTAGATTTTTTGATGTGTCTAAACGAAGAAATGTTAAAGTAAATTATGTACAGCATTTTATTTTCTGAATATTACATTGTAGAGCAATGAGAAATAATTAACAATATGACATTCTTGGACTTGGTGGTGTCTTGTTGGGATCCCTAAGCCTAAATAATTTGTACAAAAGTAGATTTTAATACTTTTTTAATATAAACAATTAAATTAAAAGTATTTTAATTATATTTGTGCAGATGTTTTATAAATCTACAATCTACATATAAGTTCTAAAAATTAGGTTTACCTGTTTGTGGGTGTTAAAAAGTGAACTAATAAGATAGGAAACTAGTAAACAACCGCACATAAAGACTTTATGAAAGGAAGATGTCAATTACATAACATAGAACATATGATATTGTTTATGTGATTCTTTCACTGCTTTTTAATCTCACCTGCCTGGCTGCTCTGGGTATTTCTGTTTGCAGTAAGCCTCTAAAGATGCGTAGACTTTCTCTCTCAGAGCTTCCACCTCACCTGGGTTGGACAAACCTTTAGAGTCTGTAAACACACAAGAAGAAATAACCTGGGTTAGATCAGACCTCACCACAGTCAAAACGTATTTCCTCATTTTCTTAGGGTCTTCTGAAGGTCGTGCAATTGATTAAATAAATATTTATGTAAAAAAAAATTGAAAATACATGGAAATCCATTAAGTTTATACATATATACACAAACAAATATTGTTCAATTGAATTTTGTGTTAATTTTATGATAAAACTCACAAAATTGTCTCAATAATATTGTAGTCCTGTGTTTATTGTACTAAGTGCTAAATAATATTTATTATATAACAAGAATATTGGTCTGCTGTTTGACCAATCAAATAATAGTGTGCAGTTGGATATTATTTCATAATATTTGCTGTAGCACAGCGAAATATCAAACAAATACTAATATGAAATTTTATGGTGAATAATTTACATTTTTCTTGTCATTTAACAATTTATTACATATTTTAAGTTTACGTATTAACAAATACATTTTTTTATTTTTATTTCTGTCTTCATTTAAATTGTTAATGGATAGAGGGACTTTTAGTTCTCGCACATCAAAGCCTTGTGGCCGAAAATATTATTACTAAAACAAGCGGTTCAGTTTTTAACATTTTAAAATGAAATTGCACTGCAGGTTTCAAAAGATCCTCAAAACTAAAATAGCATAGAAAAGGACAATGAGTCATGTCAACATGTTTTGTAATAATGCAGTGACAAACAACGTTTAGCTAATTAAGCTAATAATAACTGGGTTGTATTTATTTACTTTTACCAAGCACTGTCATTTTCCTGGATAGTTAGGATGTGACTTCCACATTAAGCTTTAACCCTCTGAGCTCAATCCAAACCAGCTCGGCCCAGTCCGGGTGAGTCCAATTAAGGCTGCGCTAATTTAGGCTCAACAGAAAGACACTGGAAAACAAACACGTCATTGATGGAGCATTTCTGCTCGACAAAGCACTGTACTTTTAATAATGGCTGGACTAGTTCGCATGGTGTGGGAAAGGAATGACTGAGGGCCCCTTTTTGCATCATCCCCCCTCCTACCCCCACAATCCTTTGCGCCCTCAGATAGTCCGAATCTCGCAAACCGCTAATTAACAGGAATCAGACAGCAAAGCAAGCCGAGGCCAGTGAACCTGGATGTGGCTGGAACAAAATGTTGAACATAAGGGGATCAGTGCGTCTGGAGTTAGCAGATCCACTGTGGCCCCTGGAGGGACCAGGGAGGCTCCCGTATTGAGTCATTTAACACCCTGACTCACATTAACAGGAAGCTTTGGTAAACATGGATGACATTTGGCTTGATAAGGTTTTGTGACACATTCCTCTGTAATAGGCTGAACCTCCAAATCAGGAGTTTTTTTTGTTTTTTTCCATCTTTGACACAAACTTCACAGGAAAATACAAAAAGTAAACAATATAGGGGCTCCCATATGGGTTAAAATGAAGAAAAAAGATCTCCAGGGTCTAAAATTGTTAAAGTAATACTTGGATGAATGGATGGACAGAATATATAGATCCATATATTTTTGCAGTTTTCTTTATGGACAATTGGCTTCTTTCAGTATTTATAGGTGACTAGAAATCAACTCTGACCTCCAAACCTACACATTCATCCATAAGAAATAACACCAAGCTCTAGAGATGAACTGCTGTTGTGTCTGCATACAGGAGGACTTGGGGAAAAAAAAGAATCAGAAATCTTATCTCTAGGCTGTCCTAGCGGAGAATATTATTTATTTCTATCCATCAAGGTAACTCCTGAAGAACTCTTTGGAGCACTACTGTGTCCTAAAAGTTTGTAGAAAACTTGACAAGTGGAGGATGAAACCAAAATAATGTTTGCTTGCACGGAAAATGAGCTGTGTACTTTCTGGAAAATAAGAAAGAGAGATGTTCTTTAGAAGGTACACAGTCTGAACTGAAAAAAAAAATTTAAAAGTGCTTCAATAAAGCTTCAGAAAGTTGGGAAAACAATTCAAGAGCATGTTCAAATATCATAAAAACAGTCTGGCTTTTGGAAGCAAAATACAAAGAAATAATGGCTAACTCAAGACTTTTGGACAGCACTCAAAATATGAATAAATACAGGGCTCCTGCGCCCTGTTATTACCCTCTTTAGAAGCACAACTGGGTTTTTTATGCTCCTCCTTTATAACCCTCACTTTGCAGACCTTCTTCAAAGCTCCTGCTGAAAGTGAAAGCTTGCTTATGATTGTTACCTGGGTTGAAAAGGACGATGGCTCGGAGGCAGCCCAGCTCAGTCTTATCCATCTGCATGTCTCTCATTTTTGACACCAGCTCTGTGAGCACCCTGAGCACAAGAAAAGACAGGAGCAAGATGAGAATATATATATATATAATAAAGGCAGATCTGTGGTTTTTCAAAGACCAGAACTCCAGTTCAGTTTTTTTTTTCTTGGCTACTGTTTTATGTCAAACAACCAAACAAGAACCAGAAAAGTTCACATCATAGAAAACCGCTTGACTGTAATTGGTACATTTTTTTTTTTTTTTGCTGCTAACTGCTCTTCAAGTTAATTATCCAGACTGGTATATTAAAAATATGTTTTCAACCGCTAACCAGCTCACATCTGTTTAAAAATAAATGCACTCGAACACACTGCGAGGCACCGTTAGATCAGTGGAAAAGTTTACAGCCCTACAGAGTAATTATATTTAGTTTGTGCTTTTCATACAGAAAGAGCCGCAGAGCAAACACAAGCTGTAATCCAACACCAGCACACCCACTGTCTGCGTGTGACATCACAGGGTGGGTTTGCCCGAACTCCTCACCCCTCTCTGACTGGGTCACACCCTCACCGTGCCGCCTGTCCTTATTTTCTCCTTTTCTTTCAGGCCCTCAGGATTGTTAAGTCAATTGTGACTCACTGCTAATTTAATTTGCTCCGAGGAGGAACGACAGAGCCAAAAGAGAGAGAGAAAAAAGAGACTAAAGTGTGTAAGTTAATCAGTCTCTTCATTTGTATGGGGAAAGAGAGAGAAAGGAGTTGATAAGGAAGCATAATCTGTGCTCTGGATCTTAATACTTGCCACAGTTAATGCAGAGATGGAAAATGTCAGTGTGGCTCAACAACTGGCCTGTTGACAGCAGCTGTCTGTCCTCTGCTGGCTCCAGCTCACTGCTCATTTTCCTGATAAATAATCCCTAATGAATTATGTGGATCGATAAGAAAACTAAACGTCTGAACAACTCAGCAGATTAAACGCCGCCTTTCTGCAGCAAAGCATTGTCTTTTTGCAGAACCCGACCGCGTCCAAGTTTCAACTGTCTGATCCAAACGGTTGCCATCAAGTGACATAAAATCGTTTTGGATGTTCAAGAACAACCCAGGAACCAACAGGCTTTTTATCTCACACTTGAATTTTTTAATGCAGTCATTTATTACATCAACAAAAGAAACCAATCTACATAGAAATAATAATCTCTCCTTTGTTAATTCATGAATTAACTGTGCTTAACCAAGTCTTTTGGACAGTTGAACTGAATTTGACCAGTCAAACCATGGCTTGATTACAGCCAGATCTGTTGCTAAACGGTTCTGTACAACGAAATATTTTGCAACACAGTGACGTTTAAAAGTACTAAAAAAACTCAATGTTTTCATCATCCATCCTAAAATAAGTGAGTCAAATAACTCACAATAAATTAGGGCCGACACCACGACCTTGTGGTGTCGGCCCAAGGTCGACAACACAAGGTCGTGTCTAAATCAGTCTAGGTGGTGATTTGAAATTCAATTTTGCAAAAGAAATCCATAGCTCAACCAGATATACCATCCAATATTTTAATATTCAGATGAATATAGCATGATCTGTAGAGTCAAACGTTGAACATATGGTCATTTTGGCTGTAGATTTCCTTGCATCCCTACACATAAGACATATATTAGAGATGGAGGAGCACTGACTCAGTAGAGTGGCTTTTCCAAAAGTTAGACCAAAATTTCTCCAACATATTAAAGTCATCATCTAAATCTGTTGTGCTACAACTTGGGAGTTTTAGTAATACAAAGGAGTTTAGACATGAGCCTAAACTCCTTTGTTTAGGCTCATATATTTTCAATGTGCTGGTGAACCAAAAATGGTTTAAAAAGGCCAAAAGTCTATCAATTATTTATAAATTAGAAAAATTATATAAGTATTGAAGTGGTTTCTGGGTTACTTGGGTTTCCATGGCACAGTCATGAAAACTAAGTACCATTTTTGACATGTTTTGGAATACAAGCTTCTCTCAGGGAGTCAAAAAACCACCAGCCCTTTTAAAGACAACAAGAGTCCACCAATAGATGTGCTCCATTTGAATTAGATCATCCATCAACAAGACTCCACCCCTAAAAATCTAACACATGAGTACCTCATTAAAAAAGAACTGCAGAAGGAATCTCCAGTGGTTTAGAGTTGTAGGCAAACCTTGAGTCAACAGGGAAAAACTAAAAACAAAACTGCAGAAAAAGAAACTTATGAAAACGTAATGCACACAAGCTGCATTTAGTCATTCATGAAAATGGGACAAACTGAAAATTGTGCACAGTTCTGAACAAAACTGTATTTTTCACAAAAAGATATGTTTTATCTAAACATCTCACTTTTACTCCACTGCAGTCGGCAGTTTCTGACGCCAACTGAAAGCTCGAGTCGTCTTAGCGAAGATCTTACACGCTTAGCTCGGCTCTCCTTTGTACACTTCTCTAAATTCTTCTTGGCAGAAATGTTTGAAATAACTCAAACTGCGTGAATGATGTCTGTCAACAGCCTGGTAGGTTTTTTTTCTTTTGCTGTGTCACTCAATGATATTCAGAAGGTGTTCTAAAAGCTCAGTTGCTTTCTCGTTTTAAAACGTGAACTCTTGTATTACATCGACCTACAGAGCATGTGGGTGAAGATCTTCACTTGGGCTAGGTTTTTATTTTTCTGGCGCTCTCTTTTGCTCGATCATGTGACCATGTGTTGTTGAGTTAGAGTTTTAGTTGGCAGTTGCATCGTGGCTGGATTTGTTGTCTTCCTGAATCAGTTTTCATTTCCACCTATTGATTACTATTCAAAGAGTTGGTTATCTGTTTAAGGAATGTGTTTTATTCAAGATAATTCTTCCTTCCCGTTTGGATAAGACAGCTATGGATGTTTATTCTGCAGTCAGGAATGTATATATTTGCTACTTTTCCACTTCTATTACTTCTGCTCAAGTTGTGATGCAGCAGAACACATGCCATGGCCTCATGCGATATGTCAGACAGCCAGTCAGTTCTCTGCCACGCAATGTCAATAACAACCACCAGGGTGGTTCCTGCTACGCTCCAAACTTGGCTGTGACTGAACTTTGCATGGATTTTTTGACATTTTCTGAAGCAGCTCAGGGTTCTCTCTGAGAGCCCTGATGCACCCAGGTGTAAATATTTTATACAGTGGAGTTAATCAATAATTTCTGTGCTGCTTCACCCTCAGCGAAGCAACCCTGTGGTTTGCAGTCAATGTCATGTTTTCATTGAAGAACCAGAAATGTCATATGCTGTCAAAAAGATGAAATTACTTTACTCAAATGTAGTTATTTAAGGCTGAAAACTTCACTTGGTTTTAAAAGCTAGTTAGCTGCACAGAAAGAGAAAAACTCTGTCGACTCAGTCAGAAGAATTCTCGCTACCAACAAACTTTAGTCATCATAAAGATGAATCTCAAAAATTTAAATCTCATTGAAAAGTTAATTTATTCTAGTAATTCAAGTGAGACACTTATTTTTTTAAAGGTTATTCACTCAGAGTGACACATTTCAAGCATTTTAAGATACTTTTGCTGATCCTGTCTGTGGAAACTTCCGATTGGACCTCATGCTGTCCTCTCCTCTTTTCCCCCAGGCTCTGTGTGCAAATGAATTGAAAGCTTTGCTTCTTTGAAAGATGACTTTGAACCATATATTATTATATTAAAAATATATTTTAATTTCTGAAATACTAAGATTTTGGATTTCACTAATTTTAGACAATATCACTTGCTTGACCCATTATGCAATTTCTCTAGATTTATAAACCAAAAAAGAAACTCCAACTAACAGACTTTTTAGGAACTGAAAAATAGTAACATTGACCTGTCAAAGATGGCTCCCACTCCGGCACTATGGGCGCTGTTGCGATGCACGTGCAGCCCCGTCGCCAACAGAATCCCGTCCTTTACTGAGATGGAACGGTGCGAAAATGACGCAATGAGGAGTTCATTCCAACCTGAGATGAGGAGAAGGATCAAGGCAAAGGATAGTTAAAAAAAATACAAAGAAAAAGGTAAATCCAAGTACAAAAGTTCACACAGCGTTCAAGCAAAATTAAAACGACAACAAAGGCAGAATTCCAATGAATCAATTAAAGCCGAGCCGCAAAAACCCCGCAGCTCCCTCAAGCACAAGCATCAGGTTATCACTGAGACATTGGAATCATGCTTTCTAAGGAGACAAGCGTGTAAAAGGGATGAACTGCGCCTGCCATCACAATAAAGACAACAAGCTTGATGTGCCAAGGCAGGGGGCCTGACACGGGGGAGCGGCACAGACGAAAGACGCCGGCAGATGAGCGACAGGGTTCCTTTAACTGTTCTGCCTGGCAACAACTCGCCTCTTCTCCCTAGTTTGAGTTTGGCCATGAGAGGAGCCGTGATGCTTTTATCTGTGATACAGCAGAACTAAAGTGGTTATTTATAGAAAACCTGGGAGACGAGAAGAGACGAGCTCTGCAGAATAATATCTCACTCCAGTTTGGTGATGTCTCTGCATCGTTATATGTGTGAAGGATTGAGGAGCAATCATGGGAGGAGAGGATTTTTTCCCCCCTGTTTGTTTTCTTAGGGATGGACAGATAACATCATGGTGTAATTTGGAGTGACAGGCAAAGAATGAAGGCAATGTGTTGCCATCCTACTTGTGACGTTGGCGAATGTAGCTGAAGTGACAGATGATTCACTCTGTACTCCAAGTAGCTGCATCACTAATACTTAGCAGCTAGCTTAAGTCATTTTCCACAAGATGCAAATGGCAACTGGAGGCCTGTCTCTTGATTTAGGTCACACAATCTGGGTTGGTAGAAACAGCTTTTAGCCCGCTTGAATAGGGATGAACTGAGTTAGAGCTATTGTCTTCTGTATCTATTTCTTAGGTTTTCTTAAAATCACACCAACTGAATCAACAATAACTTTCAACTCCCCCCCCAAAGAAACACACAAACTCCAATCCAAACAGAGCATTTCAAGATTTCCCAGTTGAGAGCCATGATCTCACACTTGAATCTAATCTTGGACCCTTTGCACTTGGTTGTAATGTGCTCCAGTGATTGATGAAGACTACGGCTTGAAGATACAAACTGTACCCCGTCATGTGCAACAAGTAAGTCAGAGGTTCCTGAACCAGAGACGCTCCTCTCCAAGAATATGCCATGAGATTCTGTCCCTGAACAACAAGACAGATGAGAACTGGAAGTTTGGACAGAGTCCAACTCACAGTGAAGACACGTTCTAGTTTGCTGAGAATGTGGGAACAGCTTCTGATTTAATAATATTAGGACCAAATAGCCCTTAAAAGATAATGCATACCGTTCACAGATCAGTAAAGATCACACCACTCCTCCTGTCAGTTGTGAATTTGCCTGAATCAGCTTCCAGGCTTAATGCAGATTGGAATTATTTTGTGCTGCTCGATGCATATTCCACATGCATCACAGATCATTGTGGAAGCAAATTGCCACCATTTTTTCGTTAGAGTCTGAAGAACGTTCCACAGGGATTTAGCAGTATATTTCATCATCATGTTGCTCATTCTGTGTGTAAGATCGACTGGCAAATTGGCCTCTTGCCCAATGACCCTGGAGATGGGCAACACCCTACTGCAATATTGCACAATAAACCAGGGAGGTTCATCTAAATATCACAGCTATTGTTTGTCGTAATTTTTTTGAACTCTTGAACTCGTGCTGACATACCTGCTCGTAGCAGGATGACCTGGTCGTCCAGCGGCAGCTCCGAGAAGTGGGGAATCCTCTTGGCCCACTCCACCAGAGTAAAAAGCTGTTTGTCTGCTGCCTGACAGATATTTGTCACTGGGTCGTTGGGCTGCAGGAAAGCACACACACACAGAAGCACAGGCACAATGAATAGGTGTCATTTTTTTTCGTGTGTGTTTTCGTTACGTTGGTGTGTTTTGGCCCAGAGCCTGAGCTCGGGGTACCTGTGAACTACCAATCACCGTGCTTTCACACACATAATGACGGCAACATGAGTGCTACGCTGGGAGTGATAGCCTGTCAAAAGGAAGGCAAGCAGGAAGACAAAACAAACAGTGATTCTGTCCCAGCTTGTGAAGGAAATACCTGCAGAGAGCTGCCAGTGAAAAAACAACCTTTGCAGAGCGCGCTCTATCTTCAGGGAGCTTTTAGCTGAAACACTATTGGAGAACTAGAAGAGCTCAAGAGGGCCTTCGAGAGGCTCAACTGACACTTTACTACTAAACAAGTCAGAGGGAGCTTTATTGCCAACCAGAAGGGGACTGTAAAATGTGCAACCTAAATTATGTGCATAACTCATATCTACCCCTAGTTATTCAGCTAAAAGAAGTTTCCAAGATCTCTTGTTTTACCCCATGTATATATAAAAAACAAATAAATTCACTAGCGGTGCCTATTTTTGGTTTGCCAGTGATTTAGGAGCTCAGAAGATAAACTGAAGTGTAATCATTAATGTGTGTTAAATGATAAAACTAAGCTCCCAGGATTGCGTTGTCTGTTAGGCGTCCTACTGGATTGCACTTTCTGTGCCAAGAACAAGAACACTGATTAGTTTCTCTTTCTGATAAATAGTGCAGATGAGCCAGAATAAAAGCCAGAATAATTTACTGATTTGACTTTATGGGACTCCACAGGCCTTGAGGAGATGTGATCATAAAAGCAGAAAAACAGAAAGATCTCACAGCTCTTAGAAAATGGGTTTTAAAGCCTTTCATCTCTTTCGGACCCAAAACGTAACATTTGCAGTAATGTTGCTTAATTAAATGTCACAGTGCACAGAATTGCGTGGCAATTTTCTAATTATGTCTAAAAATTTGGTCCTTTTTTTTTTTTTTTTTAGGTCTACAGTGAGTTCATGTTAGTAATTTACATTCACTAACTATATGAATAAAGGTCATGTCAATGGCATCCTAAGTATAGAAATTATAGAGCATTAAACTTTCATAAGTTTTAAACACAAGATAAATTTTCCTAGAAGTAAAAACTTCAGAATTAAACAGCTGTACATGTCAGCATTGTGTCAAGGAGACCGAAACTACCCGCCTCAAATGAAAGGACATTTCTAACTTCACCTCAAGTCAATAACTAAATGTTTGAAACTCTAACACTGGTAGTTCTAACAGGCCAATGAAACCAAACATACACAGGTGTTATAAACATGTCTGACAGAATAGCCAATAACACTTTATTTGACAAGATGTGCATAAGACTGACATGACACTGTCATAAACATGAAGGAGTCTTTATAAATGTCTATTACTGTTGTCATAAAGTGTCACTCGGTAAATAATTACACTTTTAATGCAAAGTTGCTCTAAAAGTTGCATTAAAAGTGCCAATTTTGTATCATTATTTACAAAATAACTGGTCTTGGTAGCGGATGGAAGTATTTTGAGCTTATTTTGCTTAAAGGAAACAAAATTTGTGCTCCCACTGCTGGTTTCAAAATATAATTCATGCCCATAGTGATTAAATATAACCCCATACTGCCATTTTAACACATTGTATTTTTGATGACACTTGGAAACATTTTTAACCAGAAAGTACTCAACATCCTAGAATTCTTAGAGAACATTTCAGCTACCTAAGGTCATGGAAACACTTCTTTTTGAAGAAGAAAAAAGAAAATCATTCTTGTTTGCACCAAACCAACATCAAATACAGCTTCTCATACTGTGTTCCTGTGCTTTAGATTCAGAGGTACAATATCACAGTCTAATGGGAATCGCCGCAGAATACTAATGCAACACATGCATACTGTATGACTACTTTGCTAAGATGAAACTCCTTTTGGACATCCTGAACAATACTGTCAGTCTTTGACAAGAAGTTTACCATCATCCCAGGAGTCCAAACCACTGATATGCATATGTATAAACAGACACACTTTTCTTTTTTTCGCATAAAATTAAGTCTAGTAAATATTCTTAAATGACGAGTCCCCGTGTGAACTCGCAGTCTGAAGAGAGTCAGTAACTTCTCCCCGACTTCCTAAACCAAATCCCACAGATCGATGCTAAAAGCTGGGAAGATCCTGACATCAACTGCTGCTCTCTAGAGAAGATTAGTTCAAGATGAAGGAGAAAACTCGAATCCTCTGTTCTTAATGTGCAGGCCAAAGGCGACCCGGTCCTCTTTTCCCCGTTCCATCCCAAACAGTCTAAGATTCGCGATGCCTGCAGAGCATTGCAGATGTGTATCTCAGATGAATGTGTATATTTATATACATATATATGGAGGATTTAAACCAGAAACAAAGCTTGAACTGTTCTTGAAACTAAAAGTTGTCTTATTTTCCCAATGGGGCCACAGAGACAACTGGCGTCTTATGAATATTTCAGCATCTGATCTCCGTGGGAAACGATGGACGGCGCAGCTCTGAGCGACAGTTTTCGTGAGCTGCGTTTCCTCTCAGAAACACAAACAGATTGAGCTAATTCCTTCCAAAGGGCAGACTGGGTGAAAAACAAAGAAAAAACAAAAACAAGTAAAAGGAGGGCTCAGATGTGTGCCACCATCAGGCCACCAACCCCCAGTCTCCTCTTCTTCATTAGAATAAGAGTCCCGGGATTCTTGTTAGACACTACGGTTCTCATGAATGTTGTATGGATATCTTAGCCGTGTTTACACTGACCTTGTTTCTTTGCCTCCATCGGAGGAGATGACAGGGGAGAGGAGCTTACACTTTCCTGAGACAATTTACGAGCATCGCGTTACTGTACTTACTGCTCGGGTCATGGAACAGTATTTGGGATGTTATCAGTCTGCAGGCAAAGAATCTGCACCGAGCTGCGCCACTGTAACTGTAACTGCAACCTCACTGTATGGAAACACTTGACTGGAACTGCAGCCTGCCAAAAGTCCGAAGTGAAGGAGAAATTTGTGTGAAGGATATTTTCCCTGTAACCATAAACCGGCTGTGTTTGTTCCAGGCAAATCGAAGGATTTACAGCACACATGCGCTTCATCACCATCATCCCCACTACTTAAGAGAATTGCCAGGCTTGCATACTGTCCTATGAAATTTTCATCACTTGTGGAAGGGTGGAGAAAGATTTCCCTCTCAATTTTTCATTATTCCACTTGAACCAGACTACAGCAATGTGACAAGAGAGGAAAAGCTGAGCTGCATTGAAGATTGGTATGAAAAAAAACATAGCTAATGTCCCATTTTTTTTATATAAGGGCCATTGTTCTGTTGAAGGATGAAGTCTTTTAAACCATCTAACACATTTTGTTAGATAATTTCTCTATAGATTTATCTCCCATTAACTCTGACCAGCTCATGATTTTATTGATATTTACAAGTGGATGAATGTAAGAACATTCAGAAACTATGTGTTAATCTATTACATAAAATCTTGAAAAAAAGTCAGGTTTTAGGTTGTTTTGTGACAAAATGTGAAAGATTGCTAAGGGAATGAATGTTTTTGAGAGGTGCTTTTAAAAAAAACTTCTGCATTGTCCTTTAAATAAATGTGCGTACTGTAAGCATTGCAAAGTCCCAGCCTTGAAATATCAAAAATGTAAAAATAAGAGCCTCAGGTAGGTCAGCGAACGATAGCTTTGTTTCCGTCTCCTGAAGTAGAGATCTCTCCTCTCCTAGTGAAGGCATATTACTAACGCCTCTTTAACTCCTGTTCTAGGTCACCATGAGATAAACACACTTTCATTCAGCCAGACCAGACCCCAGCCATTAGACAGTGGCAGCGGCCTATTCACGGTGTACACCCATGACCCGGGCCCTGTGATTAATTATAGCACGGGGCAGCGACTCTCAATGGACACCAGCAGGGGGGGGTTGGACGCGGACGTTATTTGGAAAGAAAGGGAAGCCCTGCTGGTCGGGCCGCCTGAATGCTGAAACTGTGCCAAAATTGTCGGCTCTACTTTAGTGAAAGGGTCAGCGCCCCCAAATCAGAGAAACAAAAATCAGGCTGTTTGCCTTGCCACTGTTACTTCCATGTTGTTAGCAGAGACATTGCATAACGCATTCTGACAGGGGGATAACCTTGAACTAACGCAAAATGCTATGGTTTCATGCTGTTAAGCAATGCAATACATGACATAATTTAGGCTGTTTTTATTAAAATACAAAAACGCAACTACTTTTGCAGTTACAGTGTCACATAATAACCAGAATTATGTTATTGATTTAAATGAATTTCCAAGAACAGATAAACAGTGAGTGAAACACAGAAACTAACAATGTGTTTAATGCAGAGTTAGCTATATTTAAAACCAAGGCTGAAGTCCTAATCCAGCCTCAAGTGCTGAGATGAAACTAAACACCAGAGTAAGCAGGTTATTTTTAAAGACATTAAGATTTCTGAAATGCACACAATGATGGAGGGAAAAAATGTAAACACCAACTAAATTTGGTTACAATGTGGTGCTCCAGTATTCATGGGGGTCAAGTAGCACAATGGCTAAAAACTGAATATGCCAGCCAGTAGAGTGCTAAGTAGCAATGCACCATTAGTATTACTGGTTTATGGACAAATCTGGGTTTTTTATGTAAATAATGTTTCCACAGAAAAACTAGTGAATAGGTGAATCTGTGAATGTGGAACTTCTTACGTAGCCTAAAAAGAATATTGTGCAGAGATTACTGTACTCTGCTTTTATTAAAAACGTGACATCAAGAGTCTAAGTGGACATGATTAGTAATAGGGGGAGCATTATAGTGAAAATTTGAACAAAAGTAGAACTGTTAGGCTTCTCTCTCATAATTCTGATTGCTACACTGCTGGACAGGACACGTAAAAAAAATGGAATAAAAGTTCTTTTACAGGAAGGATTTGGGAGCAATTTATTTGCTTCTCTATTACGTTTCCATAGTTTGCTTGTAGGACCATGCTTGCCATTTCTTATTAAACTGTAATATCAAATAATCCCAAAGGAGTTTGCTTAAACTTAAAAAGTATATACAACTTCTAGTTCTGGACAGCTTGCAAAAGTTTCTTATATCCGTTCAGAAGTCCTCTTGCGCTGGGCAGGCAACAAACGCCGAGGGAGCCAGCATGACTGAGCGCAGACACACTCAGTGCATTACTGAGTCTTCACTGCCAGGCGCTCCCTCCTGAATCATAACTCCTCCTCTTTCTCCCTTATGTCAACACTCATCTCCTACATTTCCATCTCCCCCCCCAAAATAGTTCCCATTTACTCTCATAACATCCCTCACATTTCTTACCTTTACTTCACAGGACATTTCCCTCCCTTTTGAAGCAGATAATTCCCAGAAGCCCTCCCTGTCTCCCTCCCGCCTTTGGGCCCTTTGGTAAGCTGCAGCGCAGCTCCTCTGCTTCCCGTGTTGCAACAGAATTCCAGAAAAAGCAGCGGCTTATGTGGGATGCTTTCAGGAACAGTCTGTCTGTTGCAATATTCATCACTCTTTAGTCTCCTCTGTGTCAAAGACGGCCCAACTGATACTGGGAGCAGGAAGAAGGAAACTCGCAGCTGAATAAAGAAAGTGAAGAGCTAAACCTGCGCTCTAAAGCAACCACATCCAACACCAGAATCTAAAACAAAAACAAACACATTTGTAGCATATGAAATATTAACTATATACAAGTAACATTGCCAAAAAAGCTATTTTCTCTCCTAAGTTTACTCGTTTTGCACTCAGTATAAGGAAAAACTAAAAAACAAAAAATCGGAACTATAAAAAGAAGAAATATTTTTTGAACATTTTGCCACAGATGGAAAAGCTCTAGATGATTCTAAAATATAAATTACATCTTCAAGTTCATGCAAAATAGGATAAAATTACAATATTGTATAGAATCTATCATTATTTTAGAAATGCTTCTGTTTAAAGACTTTTACAAATATTCCTTACATTGTTTGTGTGGTTAAAAGAACTTAATGAAATATCAGATAAAGTGGCAGGGTGGCAATGTTATTCCAGAGTATAATATTGTAGTGTTGTACCTCCCCCACTTGTTGCTCTGCACTGTTGGTCATCTGGTTGAAAGAAGGACAGTCCACTGTTTCTGTGCTTCATCAGAAAGACAAATCCATACAGATTGTGTGAAAAATGAAGGGCCACCACCCATAATGTGGCTTTGAAACTACAGTCTGGGTCACCGAAACTCACTGAATTAAAAATAAAAGCAGAAATATCTAAATAGTCCAATAACAGTGGACATGATTCATCAAATGGGTTGAAATTCATAGAAACTCTTTACAAACTCTCAAGTTGAGGCATAAATAGCCGTCGATGTTCAGGCTACCTCGAGTGGTACTCATTAAATATTTGGGCCTCAATTATTCCCCAGATGAATACAAAGAAAACTGGCTAATGTAAAGATAACAAGCTCAACGGCCAAAAAAATGAGTAATTTGACCTTGTTGATAATTGCTTCAACAACAAACTACTCAAAAAGGAAATGAAGAGGGGGCAATTTTAAGAAATGTAAGAATTTTTTTTCAACTTGGAAGTTGGAGATCTTGACATAATTCAAAAGAAAAAAAGCTCAAGTGCTGTTGTAATGCTGTTTTAAAAAGTCTAGATAGTGTGGTGAAACTTAGTAGCTAATAAGTTGGCTGCTTTATGGTAAAACAATATTTGATAATTGCTCTTGGAGGAGACTGCAGAGAGAACACAGAACAAGAATCCAGAATCTTGATACCCGTACCTCGGAGCAGCAGCTTCTTGATGGCTAAAACTTTCCATAGGAATAAACTCCATGCAGGAGTCTCTGCAGAAGTGCAGGAACTGGTTGCTCCTCTCTCAATTCTTCACCTCTTAGACTCAGCCAGAGTTTCTACTTCAGCTACTGTATTTTTCTCTGCTTTATTGAGTGATTTCTCAGTGCAGACAGAAAGTACCTAGAGGAGACACTGAAATGCAGCTTTTACCTCCTGCACTGCAAAGTCTACAGGAGCTGCATACATTACAATTTATTTCACAAAATTTGTAGAAAAATATGGTAATAAAACAGCCCACAACTAATATGGTTCCGGATTAAACTAGTTTTGGGTCTGGCTCAAGAACGCAAAAACAATACTGTAGAATATTCTGCAAAATAAAAACCAATATGAGCTTTAGTGAGTGTTCATTCTATATTCTGAAACAAAACAACAACAAGCAAGTATTGTTTATTGCAAGCTGTTCAGTTATTCTATCATTAAAGATTTGTCTTATTTCACCTATTTAGTTTTGCTATTAAGCTGGAAGCTTTTTTCATTTTTCCAGTACTACATTAGTAACAAAAACACACTATCCGACATCTAAATTTAGGGGGATTAAACAAGCAGAAGTAGAGAATAGTGGTTATTTTCAGCAGTAATGTTGAAAATGGCCACTATTTTCGACATCAGAAAAAGACACAGTTTGTGATTAGAGGAGAATCTGCGCTCACCGAGTTGGACGGCATCCCCAGGTTGGTCTCGATGTAGGTCTCGGTTTTGGGCTCCACCGCCTCCTCGGCCTCCAGGATCTTCTCCACGGGCATGTCCTCGTTGGCGCAGCTGGTGGACTCCACCTCGTTCTCGTTCTTGTCCTTGGCTCGCTGGCGCTCCTCCTGGACGGCTGCATGTAACAAAACTGATTCCGTTCACTACTGCTGTTTACTGCCGACGTCAGCACCCACCCGACATGTTCTCAGTTTACGTAGCCGAACACCGTTAAGCTCCCGCATGAAACAGCTGACAGGTATTTGCGAAGCCAAACTTTTGATTAAAGCTGAAAGTTTTCGTCAAGTTCAACCAAGAGTCATTTTTTTTAAAGTTGTGCATTGACTTTAAAGGGGACCTTGGACCTATAAACGGATCAACAAAGCACCGAAGAAACGTTCAGGGACTCCTTCCAGTTTCCACATCAAAGCAACCTGTTTTCCTCTGTTGTGCTCAATGACAAACAGCTATAGCCTTCTATATACAAATCCTTCATTCACACATAAATAATGCAAGGCCTTTCACTTCTCCCTTACACCACAAATACAGTGCCTTTCAGCAGTACTCATATCACTTAACCGCGTCAAATTTTGACATATCTTTCTTAGAGTTTCTGTGCCGACCAACACAAAGTAACTGATTCACAGTTTTTACATTATTTGAAAAAAATGACAATCTGAATAGTGTGGCATGCACTTGTTTTTAGACACCGAGTCAATACCCTGCAGGACAGCCTTTTGCTTTTGTTACAGCTGAAAATGTCATGGGGCGTGTCCCTTCCAGATATGTAAATAATGACATTTATGCCTTTTTTTGGCTTAAACTGGACAGACGGTCTCCATAAAACATCAATTCTTGCGTTTTGCAACCGATTCCTAATTAGATTTAGGTCTGGACTTGGACTAGGCCATTCTAACACATGAATATGCTTTGATTAGATATTCCATTGAAACTCTAGATGCATGTTTATGTTTTTATTGCTGCCTAAAACACATTTTCTTCAAGGATTGTTCTATATTTAGCTCCTCCACCCATCTTCAAGTCAACTAACTCTTGCACAGTATGATGGTGCAATTCCCATGAATCAGCATAGTGATGCTTCTTTTTTTTTTTTTTTTTAAGAATGATCAGTTGTTTTAGTTTGCTGTTCATTTCCTGTTTATCAGATAAAATAGCATTTTGAAGTTTTTGGCTGCAATGTGATCAAATGCGCCAAAGTTCAGAAAGTTTCAGGAATATAAATACTTTTCCAAGACCCTGTAAGTCCTTTCTCTTTTTCTTTAACCGCAGAAAAACAATAAAAAGCTGGAGTAGAAATCAATGAGGACTTTGTCGTGCATTAAAAAAAAAAAAGAGATATAAACACAATTGTGTTGATTTTGTCATCTGATTGACTCGGAGACAGGAAATGATTTGGTTGCTGGGCAGACAGACAGACTCACAGCTGAGGCGGGAGAAACCGCATGTCCACCCGCGAGTGAAAAAAAACAACAAAAAAAAGCAGTACGAGTATGTTTTTGTCTTTTCAGAAGGCTGTAATTTATTTCATCTAAGGCACTGCAGATAAACGTTTAAACGCATTGTGGCTTTTTATTTCAACTGTGAGTTAATAGAGCTTTTTTTTTGGTTAAGTGTTACGTAAAGGGAGATTTTTATAAAGCTAATGTGAGCATCCAGGTCTACACACACATTACACACTGGGTGTGCAGGACGGCCTGTCTTCTTAAGTTTTCCCTGCTCTGGTTTCCATTTCAGGTTGAGAACTGGAGAGGCCCCGGCCTTGTTGTGAGGGAAAGGGAAGCAGAGGTTGTCAGAGGAGAAGGAGAAAGGGGCCCCAGTTTTGGAGAAACGGCTGTCTGGCAGTGGAGGTCAGCCCAAGGGTAGAATACTTGTGTTGGAGTCACACAGAGGTGAGGAGGGCTGAAATCATGTTAGCTTTATTCTCCCCTCTTTCCTCCTCCTCTGCTGTCCTGACTGGGAGCGCATAAATTCATTTAATCCTGTTTTTCTGTGGATTCGCTTAGCCTTTTGGGCTACTGCTGCTGCCTTGTTCGCTAACCACAGCCCTCGGGGTGCAAGGGAAAGGCGGTGGGGTGGGGAGTGGCGGTGAGCGGGGAGTGAGGCAAGAGGTAGTAAACGATAATATCCTTGAAAGAAGTACGGAGCCCAACAATGACATAAACAAAAGCGTGCGGGAGGGGACAGGAGGCCAGGATAAGGTCAAGAAAAACGGAGAGAAATCTAAAATACTTTCTTTGAGCTAAACAAGCCCTAAATAAAGCTGCACTGATACAACACAGCTATCGGTTTTTATGCTCAGTGTCACACATGCCTTGAAAATAGGACTTATTTTTAACAAATGTGTAAGTATTTTTGTCTAGTTTTTAGTACAAAGTAAAATGAGACAGTATGACAGTATGATGCTGCCATTCCCATGTATCAGCATTTCAAGTGTACAAATGTATTTGTACACTTGAAATGAAAGATATAGGAGCTTATTTTAAGTTAATAATCTCTTAATATTGATGGAAAAAGTACTAGCTCCAATGGTGGATTTGTTCACTTATAAAAATATACTTTTCCCATAGTATATGTGGAGTAATCTACCAGTGGAACTAGTAAATTTTCATCAAAATTAAGGAATTATTGACTTAAAGCAAGATCCTATGTCTTGTAGAAAAATGAGCTGCAAGTTAGTACACTTAAAATAAGATGAAACTAAGACATTTTCACCAGAAATTAGACAAAATACCAGGTGAGACTTTGTGCTTTCGCAGTGCACAGGTTGTAAATTGGAAAGAATAATTCACAGCAGAAAACACACCAGAACACAGAGGTCTGGCTAATCTGACAGGCCTTGAAAAGAGAACATCAGTTAGCGAAGGAGTTAAGGTGAAACTCTAGAGGAGCTGCAAGAATCAACAACTCAGGTGGGATAATCTGCAGAAGTATTTATGGCAGAACTGAAAGAAGAAAATAATTATTGATGCAAATCCAAATTAAGACCTGTTTGCAGTGAACTTGTGGAAGAAGACACTTTTCAGAACGTCCCAGCCAACACGTGTTTGTGGGCTCCATATATTAAGTTGGCATATAATGGTCTTTTTGTACAGAACCCACTTTAGTTGACTAAATACAACAAAAATGAATGCAGCCGGTGCAGTTCTTAGTTGTGTCTCAAAAAATCTGTTTAAAAAAATAAAAAAACTATTGAAATTTCAAAACAATTGTAACACCTGCATATATCCCAATTTTTATCCAGCCTTACTGTGGATCAAATTCATATGGAGCCGTTATGAAAACTGTGGACAATTCCATCTGGGGGCTATTTGTCAGAAAAACTCTTACCCGCATGGATCCAACACGTAAATCTTGGGAAGGCAGCTGGAAAATTGCAGCAAAAAGAGAGTTCTTTTTATTTTCATATTTTACTTTTTGATAACCATGTCTTATTTTCCTTCCACAACTACCTTTGTGTTGGTCTATCAGGTAAAATCACAATAAAATACAGTGGAATTTATGGTTTTAATGTGGCACTGTAATCTGCACTCTCCATTTAAAAACCTCTTTACCACAATGGAGAGATGCATTGATTTATTTGCTCAATGTGAGAAGGAGAGCTTAACAGCCCTGCTGAGAGCACAAATATTTTTAACACCTTCATGGAGTGTTAAAATTCACACCTCGCTGCCTGTTTTTCTTCCCCTCACATAACAAAACTCTCCTGGTTCCAAGGCCCACTGTGGCCCGATCTCTGGCGTCTCCGCAGCGAGGCTCAAATCTGATCGACCACCTCTGGGTTTAATCAAAGCTGTTCGCTGGGCAAGAGGGACAGGAGAGAGCAAAAGGTCATCATCAAATTCCAGGGAGTTTTCTTTGTTCAGAAGATGCAACAGTGACTTGCAAAAATTACCATGGCGACAAGTTTAGTTTTTACATGAGCAAGGGCTCATTCAAGGATAAATGTTTGCAGTTTTACTTTGATTTGCTTGTTCAGTTGTGGTGTGAGCATGGATCAATGGTCCAAATTTATATCCACATAAACGGAGGGATTTTATGTCAAAAATGAGGGAAAAAGTGTTAACTGCTAGTTAATTCATAAAAACGAACATCATTTATAAATCTGCTGAGCAATTGACAATATTAACCTGCACATGAGCTCATGTTTTTATCAGTAGATATATTAAATAAAGACTCTTCATCATGTGTGTGATTAAATCACTAACTCGTTTTGAAAAACAGGAAAAAGCCTTAGCATTGCATACGTATTATTGCTTGTACTCCTAACAATACCTTTAAAATAAATGTAGCTATATTATTATTTTTTTTATATATTCATTCATTCCTTTTTAAATCTTGATCAAGGTTTCTAGGAAGCTTAGCATTTCTTTTAGCCTTTGGACTCAAAGCTGCGTGAGGATACATACAGGTCAAACATCTTTTCTCTTCAACTAATAAGTAGTTTTCTCTTGGCACAAAGTGGATGATCTTTTCAAGTTTTTTTTTTTTTTTTTAGGCATTTTTAAAATTTATGCTACTGCAAAAAAAAGTTTGTTGAATAAATATTCTGCTTCAGCATATTTTCTTTTCAAACAAATTAAACATTCAGCTTAGATGAAAGACTATGATCTCTTTCTGCTTCTGGAGGTGAAACCTAAATTAAATTAAAGAAGGATTTCTGAAAAGAAAATACACTGATTGAAGCAGCTTTGTACAGGACGGAGGTTTTGTTTAAGCAGGACTTTATCCTCAACGGTATGTGCTGTACCTTCTCTCTTCATGCCCATGGCCAAGCACTTCTGGTAGCGGCAGTATTGGCAGCGGTTCCTCTGGCGCTTATCGATAACACAGTCCTTGTTGTCACGGCAGGTGTAGGTCAAGTCCTTGCGAACGGTTCGTTTGAAGAAACCTTTGCAGCCTTCACAACTGTAGACGCCATAGTGTTTTCCTGGAAACGGGAGAAGACAGAGGATGTTTGCCTTTGGGTTTTAACAGGATGTTTCCTGGATTATGCTACAGTGAGTCTCACATCAGATAAAATAAGGTGGAAACAGCAATAAATTCAGGGAGTGCATGAGATTATTATTCACTAAGTGAAGCAATATAGCAAAAAAGTAAAGAAAATCAATATCCAGATGACTGGTATGACAGAGAATGGTAGAAATGACTTTTCCAATAATCTCTCCTATGTCCTGCTCTCTTTTTCACAGTTTGTCACATTACAGTTTAATGTCTCTTATTGGGATTTTATGTCCTAGACAAACATGAAGAAAGGTATAACAGTGAAGGAAAATCATATGTCAAATAAAAATCTAAGGATTGTGACATGCATACAAATTTAGCTGCCTATTGTTTGACACTCCTGAATAGAAATCCAGTGCCACCAATTTCTTTTTCCACTTTAAACAGAAAACTAACACTGACTGAAAACACCATTCTTAAACTGAAACATGATGGTGACATCATGCTGTGGTGGATATGAGATATGAGAGTTAGAAAGAGATGGATAAAGGACCATTCTGAAAAGAGCAGAACAAAAACACTAAGCATGCAGCCAGAGCTACAATAGACTAAATTTTAGTCTGAAGACGAAAAAAGCTGCTAGACATGTGGTAACTGAGGAGCTGAATACATATACATGCCACACTTTTCAGATTTTTATTTGCAAAACTAAACAAGTAAATAAAATACAATAAAATAGAAAAACATGCAGTCGCATGCACCTATTCACGATTCATTATTTGTGCATTCAGCTACACTCTGAGTAAAGAACATCGGCACAATGCTGCATGACATGCTATTGGCCGGCATGTGCAAACCAGCCAATCCAGGAGCTCCATTCTCTTTTTCCAGTTTTCTCTGTGTGTATTAATGAATATTAAAGTATATTTAGTGTTTGAACGTTTAAAATAGGCAGCGTTGTTTGAAGGGATCTGAAGTACCAGTGGATTATAGATATTTGCAGACGGTTGTGGTTCCTAACTACCAAATTACATGTTGGTCTAAGACATAAGTTCTCTCCAAAGTAAAGTAAAGGTTTGTGTCTGTAACATAAAAATACATGAAGATTACATCTGTTTTTCACCTTGGGTCAAAGCAGGCATCCTAATGCTCTCCACAGGTGCTTATTTATGTGACACACAGCTCTGAATAAATAACTAAGACGAACTGCAGCACTCAAGTTGTGCTCAAAACACAAAAACAGCTGCTGCTTAACAACCTGCTACTTTACACCGAAGACGTGGTGCTAATGCCATGTTAGCAGCATATGGGAACCGTAGTTTGATAAGCATCTGATCGTAATTAGTTCTTTGTTCTATCAAAGTGAACAGACTCTTGAGTTTGTAGTTTATGTTGTGGTTGTGAAAGGAAACAAAGACTCACTGAGGACAGATTCCAGCAGGATTCTGTTCTCATGTCGGCCTCTTGTTCCTAACAGCTACGGCTTTTGTTTTTTATGATGGATGGAGCCCATTTTCCGTCCTCAGTGTTGCTCAAACTGTTTCTTTGTTCAATATCTGCTGCTTAGACCACCAGAGAAGACAAATAAAGCCCTTGAGCAACACCAAATGAAGCATGACTTGCTATTTAACACTGTTTTGATTCTCCCTCCTCCCCTATTGGGCAGAAGCAACTCCGATGACGCAGGATGACAACAAAATTCACCTAACCCCTAAAGGTTAAAAGATTTTAAAGGTCATCCCTGGAAAATGATTCAACAGACATCTATTTGTTTATGCTGGAGAAGGAAAAATAAGAAATTGATTAAATTTTTGACTCTGCAAAAACCTTTAGGGAGTTACTCATTCTTAAAAGTTCCTCTGGTTGAAGCGGCTGAGTTAATTCTAGGTCAAATGATAACTCATGATTATCATAACTTTGGAAGGAAGATGCTTTGTTAAATAGCACTTTTAGCAATGTCAGATTTGACTTTCCAAATCAGAGTAAACCATTTTGAAATATAGAAAATATTGAAATAAGTTTAACCAATTTATTTAGCTGATTTGTTCTGCAGATTTACACTTTTTAAAGCCAAAGCAAAATTTAGGCCAAGTTTGTCAGAATTATGTCACAAAGTACAAAATGCGAAATTAATATGTTATTGTGTTTTGTATTTGACACTGAACAATAATATATTTCTATTCGGTCCAATCTGTTTGTTTTCACCTCCAGCTGCACCTCTGGTAGTTTTTTTCCCCCCATTAATGTGCAGTTACCCGCACATACAGTATTTCTCTATTTCAGTAGAAGTTGATGTGAGGTTTGGTTGCCTCATGATTTATGTTCCTCCTTGCTGCAGCCTTCATGTGCTTCCCCCCCCAAAGTGTGGCCTGACTCTGGCTTCCCTACCACATAGCCGAGATTTCTGAAGAATTACGCTGACTGTTGTCCTTCCAGGAGGAGTCCCACTGCAAGAAGCTGCAGTCTGTAGTTGTGCCAGAGTGGTCAGCGGGGTTGCTCTCTGCCGACGAGCGTGTTTAGATCTCCTTCGGAGGTTTTTTAGTGCGGCTCCAGAAGGATTAAGCCAGATTTGGGGTAGTCCGACTTCCTTTTAATTAGGTAATAATGAGAGACGTGTCATCCGAGCTGTTTACAGATTATTTCAAACCTTCCAGGGATCAACAGCTCATGATGATATAATCAGGGAGAGAGTTTCTTTTCTGTTGATTTTGATGAGCTCACAAAAACCCCAACAGGAGACCAATAAAAACAGATTTCAGGAGAGATGATATTATTGTTTTATGGGGATGTTTTGACCTTCACAAACGTAGACTTTACAAATGTCAATAAAGAGGACTGAGTGTCCTGTGCTATGAGCAAGCATATTAATGAAGTTTAGTGAAAGGAAAAAGTCTCTATGCTTTTTGAATCTACTCTTATTGCTTGATTGGACTTTGTTTAACAATCCTCTCCAGAGCTTGGTTATGCCTGTTGCTTGTGCAAGTTTCTACTGTACTTTTTTCCTTTCACTCAATTTCTCACTAATGTGCATGGATGCAGCACTCTGTGACTTACCCTTGCTTTCTGTCTTAACGTTAAAGATCGACGTTGGTTAGTTTCCATAAGAAAAACCTGGTTTTCTTAGCTAAAGTGACCATTTTGAAGATTTTGCTATGAATGCTTAAAATACAGCATTCTCTGTGTAATAAATTTACAGAATATATTAACTAATTTTTATTTTTTGGGGGGAATAGTGGCCTTTATTTATGCGTAGCAGGACAGAAAGTAGGGCAGCGAAAGAACCTAGAGAATCGAACGTTTCACTGGGCTCCACCACCGAGCCAAGTGAAATGGTAAAATTCACTTTTTGAATGAAATGACTAATTGAACTTGTCAATAACATTCCAATTGACTGAGACACACCTGTGCTGCATTGATGGCCGTCGCGGTGTCGGTGCACTCACCTGAGGAGCGGTCGCCGCAGATGGCGCAGATGTGTTTGGTGAGCGACAGAGCCGTGCCCGAGGGCTGAGCGGGCACCTTCATCACGCCATTGAGGCCCAGCGGGGGCTTAATGTCCTCCGTGCTGCTGACCGAGTTCATCGGAGAGTTCAACTGAAACATCAACACACACAAACACACACGCCGACGGGTCACAAAAGCAGACCCTCTGAACTCAAAACAGGCAATATTACACACTTCACTGCACAGCGGCTGCTAGATAGTTTCTGTGGAGTTAAATACATGTTACTTAAAGCAGACATTAGAATGAAGTTTGTCATGTGGCGTTTTAATCAATCGACCAAACTTAAGAAGAAGAAGAAAAAAAAAAAGGAAATTATGTAAAGTGAATTATTAGCAGTCCCAGAAGTTTTCTTCCCTCCTCTTCGCTCCTGTTTTAGATCTAAATCTGGTGCGGCGGGGATGCTGCACCACTCAACCTCAGAATCTCTTTTATTCATGCCCCCTACAAGCCCCGCTGGCTCCAAAATGCTCAGTGCTAGCATAACTACCCTGCAAAATTTAACAGCACAGCGGAATAAAGAGGCAGAATTTGTTGCAGCAGCAGTGCAAACTGCAGCTTTTAAACACAACTTCACCTGCTGCCTGATGCTTTCTGTTTGAGAGATGTTCTCCCAAAGAGGCCTCTCTTTGCCTTCTGTTGAAACCGAAAAGCCAGGAGGGTCAAATTATTTCAACTGCCTAAACGTTGCTTCCAGAGAGGATAAATGTTGCATGGCCAGATGCATATACTTCACAATGACTAAATGCAGTTCATTAAACAAGCAAGACAAAAGAACTACCTCATAACAAAATGAGGAATGTAGAAGTCTGCTAGTTCAGCACAAGTTGGCAAAGCAAATGAAAGCTATTTTATTAAATATATACATGTGGACAACAACTTTCTCAGCCTGAGAACGCGCTCTGGGTGTAGGACAGAAAACCACAAGGGAAACCTCAAGAAACAAAGATTTCCTTCAAGTGAAACATGTTTTGGTTTCATACAAGATCTCTTCAGCCATTTTACAGTCATCTGACAAAGTATGGCATCTACTAAATGATTTTTTTTATCCTTGTCACTTAGATATATTGTAAAAAAGAACAGAACATTTCTAGGATAAATAGGGTTAATATAGGTTGAAAAATTATTTGTCAATTCTTTAGCTCTACATGTCTCTTTTATATCCAGATTTGATTCTGCACTTCACTCTACACCTCTATATTTATTTGTACAAGATCTATGATTGATTGTTAGTCCATCCCAGACATCCTGAGACCGAAATAAGTCTGGACGAGATTAGCTTAACGTTTCTTTGTTTATGCAAAGAAAAGTTTTCAGAGCTGTTTGTGAATATAAATTTATGTTTGAGAACTTAAGAAATGTTTCCAAAGTAATCAAAAGCCCAAAATGTTCTTCATACAGGGCTATTGGATGAGCTGGGAATTTTGAATTTACTTTCTCATCTTAGTATAAATAGTGAAGGACCACTATTGTGAAGTAAAAGAACAAGCTAAATGTTTCTCAGTATCATCTAAATGTGTCTTTGAAGGAGTTTTAAAATCTCTAAGTGATACCAAAGCATTAAGTTTGCAGTGAAGATTATTTTATGACCAAGGTTGAAGATAAGAGAATGCAGTTCTACAGAGTTCAGAACAAAGTCTGGTAGAGAAAAGAGAAGCCAACTCATTCATCACAAATCATAGCAGGAGTTTGGAGGTGTGACCCAGAAAAGCTTTGAACTTAAAAAATATATCTTATCTCGTTAAACTAATCAAGTGCCAAGAAACCAAATAATCAAGAACAGACTGTTGATCTATTAATCTAGTCAATCTAGAAAAAATATACCAGGCGAGTTGTCAAACAAAGCAGAAAACTTTACGCATTTGTTTTTTAGCACTAGTGTATCTAGCTCCATAATGCAATTCAGCAATTTTCAATAGATCTTCTGGCTACGGGTCAAAAAACCCCCTTACAGTAATACAGAACATTATGCTGCTGTTCTCACAGGGCTCCATGAGCTGCTGTGGCTCCAGGCTTCTTTTTTCATCTTTTTTTTTTAAACTCCAACAGCCCAGAGTACGAGTCCTGTTTAACAGCATTGCTAGGAAAAACGCAGCTTATGCAGTCCATCCATGAACAGAAATACTCCTGACCACAGTGCTCACCATCAGCTAAAATAGAAAAATTCAAAAATATAGATTTCTTTGCTTCCTTTCATCCATGTTTCTGTACGATTCAGCATGACATATGGAGTGTTACAGCAGCTCTGGGAATGTGAGCAGAATTTCAGACTGAAAGGGTTTGAATTACTGACAGATATTTCCCAGATGCATCCACAAAAATGGATGATTTTACTGCAACACGGGAATATCTTTAGGTCACGCTGTGTCATCACCTCTTGGTTTGATCTTTGTGATTTATGTTTTCATAAGAACACAACATTTTTTACACCCAGTCAAATATTAATGCTTTGAAAAAGATTTAATCTGAAAGAAAAAGTCAATTACTTAAAAAAAGGGAAACTTTTTTTATGGTTTATAGTTGGAAAGATCACAAAATTGAATAAAAAAACAAACAAACATAAATGAGATACAAAATCTGACTTGGCAATTGTTGAACAGTCAGTGACACCATTCACGAGGAGGGTAAGTCACAATAATGGCAATAGAAGTAATAATATTAAAGGAAAGTTTAGTGGAAGGAAAAAGTGGAGAAATCTCATGTGGTCTGCTGCAGTTGGTCCAGAGTGTTTTACAAAAGTCAGCACAGGTAAATGCAAACCTGGTTCTTCCCCAAAACATCAGCAAAGTCACAGGTGTGTGCAATGATTCATGAGAAAGTTGCCCTAAACCGGTGCTGTACAGTATAGATTTCAGTAAGATGATATTTTAGTATTAAAAGTCATTTTTTATTCACCTCCTCTAATATTATAATTATAAATATGCTCCTGTCATAAGTTGAAAAAACAGTTTTGGTTCAGAAAACCAAAGAAAATCAAGAAAAAAAGGGGAAAAAAAATACCTTATCTGAGCTATAAAAGCTGAAAACATGACATGACTGCACGTTCATTTACAGGATTACAAACACACACACTCACAGTATGAGGTCTTACCTCCCTCAAATGCCTGACTCTAGTTTTTTTCCCCCCCGTAGCGCAGCACTCGCAGAGCTGTCTCCTCGGCCAGGATTGTCTCTATCAAACCCTCTGTCTGCCTGATAGAAAAGATTCTGCCTCTCACAGGCTATTTTCAGTAAACTTGCAACTCAATCCCAGCAAGACAGAGGCAGAAAGCCTGGGAGGGGTGGGCAAACTGGGGGTGGGGTGGGGGGGTTCTTTCTCTATTGCCAATGGCAATAGAGACAAGGCAAGGGGATTAAAGTAGCTCAGGACCAGTACTGGAAATAGAATACACGAGCTCTCCCTTACAACACACACAAACACGCGCACCCCCGCACACACACACACGTGATGCTTCATAGGGAGGTATATCAGCTGCAGGTGAAACTACACTGCTTGGGGAAACCCCAGCTACAATACTTTCCTCAGCACACAGGGTCAAAGGCTAATAGGAAGCCTTAGACTTAAACTTAATCAGAATATGGAAGAGGAACGATTCATTTCACGGACTGAAATGTAGGACAGAAGATTTCCTGAGGAACAATGTACAGTGTGAGCGGCTGGAACGCTCCGGCTTAGGAACGCTTCGTGTGCTGCAGGTGTTATGTAATGTGCCGTGAAGGACGTCTAACTGGTACAGTTTCTGCTAGTGGGCGTCAAATTCGTCGCAGAACTGTTGCATTCGATTATATGTTCTGTGCTGGAACACGGAACGTCACATTAAACAAGATACATTACGGGTTTCCTGGGGAAAAAAGCGAGTCCGTTCAACTGCTAGCATGCTAAGACACAGAGTGGAGGAGTCGTCCTTTGAGGCAACAGAGGACGAAAAGGAAAGAAGAGCCGAAACAGAAGAAGCCTCAGCCTAAGACGGGCTTAGCGTGATTCAGAGTCAGAGCGCCACAACGGCAATTCAAACGGAGAAATCAACTCCTCACGTTGATCTTCACCTGTTTTTTATTCAAGGGCACCTTGGTTAATATAGAGGAACTTATCTTTAACTGTTTTCTTCTAAAATGCTGTAATGGAACTCCTTCATAAGGCTTTCCATTATGCAGCAGGAGTAGAGCGCTCTACTTTACAATCCACTGTTACAGATCTCACTGCCCGCCACTGTATCACCGACTGCAAGCTGCTTATCTTAAGTATGATTAATTTTTTGTAGCTTTAATTTACTTTTGCCTCGAGGCGTGAAGCTTTAAAAAAAAGAAAAACATCCAAAAATAGAACGTGAAATGCCAGGAAGTCAGCGGGCAGTGTTCAAATCCCCTGTTGAAAGAAGGGAGAGGCCTAAATGGCAAACTCAGGAGAGGTGAGGACAGGGATCAGGTCGAGATCTCACCTCCAGATAACCCCCGCTGCCCTTTCACCTCTGACACCTTGTGATGATCACTTCCTCCTAAAAGCAAACTTATCTGGACAGCTCCGCAAAGCACGGGAGGAGCGAGGAGGAACTTTCTTCTACTCGCTGCGGTGTGTGTTTGTGTGTGAGAGTCTTATCCGGACACATCAGCAGAGATAGTGGATCAGGTTTCACACAGGGAGGCCTGTTAATGGACCCTTGACTAGCCTGTGTGCCTTCAGGGGACCACAGTGAGAGAAGCCCCTCTCTCCTGGGACCGTTTGAATATCAGACGCTGGTTTGAAGGCAAACAGCTCACAAACAGACACACAAAGGTTTGATTATCCGTGGAAACATTTATCCTGCGTCTCTTTGCAGAATCAGAATGCAGGAAAGCTGTGTTTTAAACCTGCACTGACTTGGACATCAACATGTTTCAAAACTGATTTCTCGAGTTGCGTTTTCATTAACCATGAAATTGTGCAGATTAAACTTACAAAAATTTATTTGCTTAAGGGAAACATGACAATTTTGAGAAAAATAAAGTTTTCGATAAATTTTTGTGCTAAGACAAAGTGGCTTTTCAGTTGTAGCAAAATAAATGTACTTTGCAAAATGTAAATGGAAACACTTTTTGTGCATCACACGAGTCACGTGATCAACACTGAATCAGTACTGAATATATGTAACTGTTAATCATAGCAGCGACATATGTTATCAAGCTGGACAACCTGATTCACATTTGATTTTAATTTAATTTCTCATTTAACGGAAACATCACAATTGCAAAATTGCGTTTTTTCCATTTTAGCAAAAAAAAAGAAGATTTACACACATTTGTAATGGAAACATGTGGCGACTGTGGCAGAGTGGTAAGAGCAGTCGTCTTGCAATCGGAAGGTAGTAGGTTCGATTCCAGCTTCCTCCTGTCATATGTCGATGTGCCTCTGGGCAAGGCGCTTAACCCCAAATTGCCTACCAATCTGCGTATTGGTGTATAAATGTGTGTAAAGCGCTTTGGGTGGTCAAAAATGACTGCAAAAAAGCGCTATATAAAAAAAAATTAAAAATACTACTTACTTCACTCAAGACAAAATATGTAAACCATGAAGTGAAGTTCTTCTACGATAGTCAATATCTACTTTTTTGGTGTGGAGCTGTCTGTAGCTTAGGTTTTCTTGGACACTGTGTATCATTTCCTCACAGCCATGTTACATTTTCAACTTAAATTCGATGGTAAGCGAAACAGTGTCCGGCCAGAACAAGCAGGTAAGAAAACTATTCCTGGATATGCAGTCAAAATGGCCGCATCACAAATCCACCTTTTAGGAATCTCAATTTTTTGCGCCAACAACTTGGGTGTCTATGGAGGTGGAAGGTGCAAATGCAGCAGAAAATCTCCTGTCTGGGAAATTATTCGCATTAATGAGGACTAAGTAAGCAAGTAATTATTTATCAACCACTAACAAAATCCTTCTGTGGTTACAGAAAAATTCCTTTAAAGCAATCCTTCCTGTAAAACAACTTCATGATTATTGTT